>JABASC010000787.1:0-31869 GCA_019776185.1 Plutomurus gul | reverse complement strand
AAGGTCAGCTGACAAGTGGGCAGGGTTCTTCTTCATTTTCATTAATACAGTCACTTGGGCTTGATCAGAATTGACTTGTACATGGACTTTATTACATTCTTTTGGTCAGCAAGGCAAACGTCATCTACAAAAATCAAATCAGTGTCATCGTAAACTTCAAAACTACTTTAGATGTAAATGCACAAAAATATTATGTACGTGGTGTATACATAATACGCATGAATGGAGATAAACGATCTTGTTCGACTGATGATGCTTAAATTCACCTTCTCACTTATTGGGAATTTGTGTAATCTTTCATACAATGTGTTCATATCGTTCAATACCGAAATGAATTTGAAATGAACTCATCAGCCACAGGAAACATCAGATCAGGGTCCTAACAAATAGATTATGAAGTCGTGACGACATTTCATAAGCTCAATTGCCGTTTCTCTGGTAAGGTGTGAATGATTGATTATCATGTCAAATCCTTAATGTTTGTGCATTGTGAGGCAATGAGAACTGATAACAAAAGTGCGGCCACGTTCTTTCAAATTTTAGATTTTTTTGTCATTTTGCTACGTAATACTCGGATAGAATTTCCATATGTAAGACATGAACTAAAATAGACAGAGTTATATACATGAGAAATATAACACGTGAGTCTATGTGTCTAAAAGTGTGTAGTTCCGCTCTGTGCGCATTTGCATGAGAGAGCGAAAGAGAAATGAAATCCGTCACGTACAAAAGTGGAAACAAATGTTTTGTTGATACTCTTTGAAGGGAAATAGGATCTCCTCTAGTAATCTTATGGAGTCGTCTCTGGTTCATCGGCTTGACAAGTCACGTCGTTGAATTCTTGTATATTTGTATATGTCCGACATGTCCAGCTGAATCGTTAAACACTTTTGTGTAAGAAACACAAAATCAATATCTGAAGGCATATTTAAATGTAACTCCTTAGCAAAATGCTTAGAATATTTTTCAGCGTGCCACGTTCATCTTGCAAAATTACTAAAATTAAGCTATTCCATTGCGTGTACTATTTTTAGAACTAATTCATATGGGAAAATATTATTTCGTTTCACATTATTCTGTAAGCACATCGTTGTGATGTTACTCTATATCATTGGACATTTTTTGAGGATCGGTGACAGCGTCAAACATAAAGGCAGCTTTTTTTAAATGTGACACAACGTATATGGCTAACATGAATACACTTATGTACACAAGAGAATACAAAGTAGAAGCGGATGAATTTCCTTCTGAAATGAATATATTCAAGAAACGTCAATTCCGCTACCATTTCCTTGTGACTAGTAAATTCGATTCCAAAGACAACCTAACCAAGGAAAAAGGCAAACGCTCTCACAACGGAAACACAGACTGCAAAGTTTCGAATACAATACACTTACGAAGGCAAACACAAAACTGTATCTATAAGCATAACAGAAATGAGCTTTTTCCATTTCTCTATAGATAATGATATTCGTGAAAGAGAGAGACACAGGGGACGAGGAGTTTTACATGTAGAATGTGAAGTGCCCTATGGACATTTCTGATGATGGAGTGCCCCTCTTCATTCCTGTCCACTACCAGTGGGCACGACTACTAAACGTACCTGGTTGGTCTGATAATACAAATAGAACGAGTACAATGCTGGTTAAGACGTAATGGAGGAGAGTGCGATGTGCAGAGGCAAAGGGAATGGAAATGTCAGGAGAGTCTACGACAAAAGATTCTGTCACAAGAGACCAGAAAAGACTGGTAGCTCTGCGTCCACGCTGATAGAATGATTATATACATAAACTTGTGTACTTTTGGAAAAGTAGTGGAAGCTGCTGCTGGACTATTGACTTTTGGCTTTACGGTTTTGTGTACCTACGACAAAGTTCCCTTTAATGGTGGACCTTATCATTTTCAGGTGTGATATCCGTCAGTTCAATGAGCCTTGAAGAGAATTCAGAGTTGATTGATGTACTGAGTAAACAGTTTCAAATACGATGATTCAATTTTATTCCAGCAGCTCAATTTTAACGCATTCACCGCATCCTAGAACTATTATTTGCTTTTGTGAGTTACTCTGGAACACTGGCAAAGCTGTGCTCAACTTTTACGTAAATCGGTTATACTCTCACTCTCTCTGTTCATTTGTTACAGCAAAGTGTAAAAGTCATTTGATGTTCAAAAGAGTGCAACAGTCCACCAGTTCCTATACTGGATTATATAATCTGTGGACAAAAGGGATAAGAAAATTACCATTTCCACGCAATTCATCAAGTATAGAGGGATAATGCACATTTTTAGCATACACAGTGCACATTTAAATAATGTGTGTTTAAGGAAAACGAAAGTCCAGGAAATGAAACATTGACGAACCCAATGGAATTGTTACAATTACGGCTGTGACAGTGAACTGTGTTTGCAGAGCTGAAAGTAAACGGCAATCATTCATTCATCCCATCTCTCTCTCTCCTTCTTTTCCCTGTTCCATATCCTCTTTCCATTCATTCACCCAATTACAATCATTATGTTTGTGGTTCTATGTATGCCACCATTCAGTCTGCAGCTACATGAAAAATCCATTTATCTTGTTACCGCGCGTTGCCAAC
Organism: Plutomurus gul; assembly: GCA_019776185.1. Lineage (NCBI taxonomy): Eukaryota > Metazoa > Arthropoda > Collembola > Entomobryomorpha > Tomoceridae > Plutomurus > Plutomurus gul. The sequence continues at coordinate 29,275 of JABASC010000787.1, read as the reverse complement.
ATAAACCTAATACTTTGTGCGTTGGATAAATACAAACATTAGCATTCGATAGTCCCCATAGAAAGTAATGTGATACGAATTTAGTCGTATCCGACAAGAACGATTACATTTCATGAGAGAGAGTGCGGTCGATGAGACGGAGACATTACACAGAAGAATTCATTTACGTGCACAGAGTACACTTACACAATTTTCAGAATGGGAAATGCATACATGTTTCTAATGGCCTAAATTCAAGGAAACAGTGCACAATCAATGAAATCTCAACTGGAAATTGTGGTCAAAGTTCGATGCGCTTCATCGTGCAGTAAATCTCACCCGAAAATAATAAGGAAGAAACGCGAGAAGCATCCTTTCTATTATACAAGAAACGTGGAGGAGCGGCTCTTCTTTTCAACAGTGTACTTTCAAACCATTCAAAAAACTGTCTTACAATTATTGCGCATTGTCCTATTATACAATGTATGTAAAAAAAAAAGGAAATACGAAACATTTATGAATATAAAGAAGTGCTTACCCGTGTAGTAAACTGGTCGTGATTCGGCTTCTGTTTCTTTCAGACTGCAGCATACAGAATATTAATTCAAAAAGGTGAATGCTTCATTCATTCATTCATTCAAGTTTTCTTCAAGATTTTTCCTCTCCCAAACATTAACATGAAAATTGTTTGTTGAGTACACAGAAAACCTTAATGAAATAAATCAGTAGCTGAGAATACTTGTATTGTAACGCAATTACAATTCAGATTTTTCAGATTCAGATGTAGATATCTCACTAAATCGTTCACAAATTCCTTCACCAGTAGTTCAGCTTACGTCACATGGGCGAACTGAATGCTGTATGCTTTTCCTTGATCAGTCCAAATAGTAATCTCACAATCAGTCAGAGTTAAGATTGACAAGGGTGGAGGTGGACTTTCTTATCTTTCGTTGACTCACACCATTAGTCCAAGATTACTATACAGTACACAGATTGATGTGTGGCGAGTCTCAAAGGTGTCTGGTGGGCCACAAGCACACAGAAAACTGCAGCACGGAGAGAGGAAGAGCGGCGAGCCAGTCAACACTCACCTCCAAACAGAGCACAATGAATATTACCACAGAGTATTTTCATCGGAAGAGTACATCTGCCCCTGTCCTTCTCGTCGTCGTACAGTTAAAAGATGCAAATGGTGTTGGCGGTGATGTAACTCATTCACTTTGCATTTGCTTCGGCTCTGATGCATCGGAATCTGCATCATCAGCATGAACATCCTGAACGCTCCACCAGCAGCCACTCAGTTCCGTTGCTCTGCTGCAAGTCTCTGGATACAAAACCACTAAAATTTAACAACCGAACGAGAGAAGAGCGAAGGATCTTAAAGTTAAGTCTCTCTCACTCTCCGGTCCAGCAGACATTCTGTTCTACATAATATAATAACATTCATACTAATAACGAGTATATTATTTAACCAAACATGCTCTCCTGCTGCTCCCTACTACTCTTCTAGAAGAAATGGAAAATACTACTTATTAGCAGAAATACAATGGAAAAGCCCACACTCCCTTCTCTCAGGCTCACAGTACGAATTCTCACCGTGACTCAAGTCCAAATGAAGATTGCGCGCATTCCACTCTCCAGTATGCAATACATTATGTACAAGTACAGCAAAGGTATGCAGTCAGTTAATTTGTATGAGAAAATAATAGTATACCTTGTGTTACGGAAAACAGACTCCTCTTATTATTATTATGTTACTCCTGGAAAAGCAGCCGATATTAAATACCGGGCTCCACACCAGCACACAAATAGTTGCGTAGCAGAATACTTAGCAGTGGCAGTGGAATAACTGGCTTTTTGCTTACATCACAAAATAATGTGTGTCTTCTTCTTCCTCTCGTCTCTATTACAATAACTTGCGGGTGCTCTATATCCTGTATACTCTATTGCACTAACTAAGAGCACATTTCGTATCTGTACTAGTGTGTTGTGTGTACACTGTGGACTGTGCTCAAGCCCAGAGAGTTTCTCTCTATTTTCTCCGAGTCTACTCGTCGTCGTGTCTCTCTCACTGTCTCTGTTCAACTTATTAAATAAACGAACTAAAGTGAGAGTCAGCTTGGTTGCTTATCGTTAGTGGTTGCTTATATAGGTTCTGTTCTGTTTACTTTGTTGGTACTATTAGGAAGTGACTCGTCTCGTGTGTAGTATGGCTGTGGGTGTGCTGTTATGTTATGATGGTGATAGCTACCAGCGCACAAGAAGAGAAGCCAGCCTTTCAGTTCTTCTTCTTCTTCTTCTTCTCTGGAGCCTTACTACCACTGCTCACTCACATATACAATAGGTTACACACAAGATACATTATACTGTGACACTTGCAGAGAAGAGAGCGGCTTTGCATACCAACGTGGTTTTCCTTCCCTTTTGATTTCCTCTCTTCTACTCTCTCAAGTATTAACCGTGTCTGCATTAGTGCTGGAAGGATGTATGACTCACGTCACATCACAGCAGTCGACTTTGTCAGCTCGAGACGAAAAGACCTCTGCTAGTAAACTTCTCTCTGCGCCAAAGGAAACCACTTGGCGCGGTGGTGGATGAGTTAGGGAGCAGTGGATCCACAACACACACGATGGGCTGCACGTTAAAAGGCTGAGGAAATGTCTACAAGAGAGTCAACACACAGACAAAATGCTAAAAATTTGCACAGCTCTCTTTCTCACTGTGGGATGTGAGTAGAGCGTCTGAGAGTCACTTCAGGCAGAGCGCTCTGCAGTCTTTTCTTTGGCCCGTCTCTCGCTCCTCTCCGTTGTGAGCGTTGTGGTTGCAATTGAAGTTGCTCTTTTCTCAACCAAAGAGAACGGGAAAGAGATGAGAAGAGCAAGAGCTCTACTGCACTATATGGCGCTCTGTTCTTAACTTAAGACTCTACTATGTACTCACTACTCACACTTCGTTGGTAAGCTTGTTGCCGATGCTGTGACTACTATTAGCAGCATACCAGCCTTACTACGTACACTGCATGCCACTACGAATGCATGTAATATTTCACCAGACCAGCAACACTTACCGTTGTGTTACGTACTTCTCGAAAACAGAAAAGCCAATACTTTGTGTACTGTTGAGGTCTGACCTGACTGCTACAAATATACAAGTACTTGTGCGAGCGCCATGTACTGTAATGTATGAGTACCCAATGTACACAACACTATATAATAGTAAAAGAGCACAGGTCTTTCTGGTTGGTCTCACTTCACAATTTCTAGTGACTAGAAAAGGACGACGACGACGACGACGACTACAACCGCTGCTTGCAGTAATACATACTACATATGATTGTACTAGTCAAAGTTCGCTTAAGCTTTGGAGATGCAGTTGCAGTGCTCCGATGTGACGTGCTCTGACTGAGTCGAGTGTACTGGAGAGTGTAGAACGAGTGTTCTGATGTGCTGGTAAAGTGTTCGGAAACAGGGAGAGAGTGAGAGAGAGATCTCTTCTCTCGAATGCGGCCAACTTGAGTCAAATCAACTTAGCCTTCCTCAGCACTTACTCACTCACAGTGGCACACACAGAAAGAGAGACTCAGAATTGGAAATGCACCACTAGACGGCCACTTCCGTCCTCCCTCACTGTATGAACCAACGGCATGCCACATAGCAAGACCATAGAACACACGAAACTAACCGAGCAAACTAAATGAGCCCTAGACAAGAGTAGGCCACTCTCGCTTTAACGGTGTTACAGTCTAATCTGGAATCTTTGTCTTAGAAACTGAAATGAATTCAATCGAATTGTACATGTACGAAATAGTCGAGTCATTCCCTCTGTTCTTCTAGGCGAGAGAGTAATGGAGAAAAGGTAGTTTGATACATGTAGTAAATAGTATAGAAGAGCTGCTGGCTTAATTCTTTCTGCTTCAATCTCTGAATTTGGTTGTTGCGAAACGACAGATAAACTGAAACTGAGTACTCTTACTTTCCTTTGCCTTACATATATAATTAGTCTCGCTTTGGCTCGAATGGCCAAAGCGAATGTTCTTCTTCTCTTGCTGTCTCCACTGACAAAGCAGTAATTTCCATCCCTCCCCCCGTATTCTTCTCCAACGGCACACTGTATATAATTACAGAACAGAAAGTAAAAGCACAACTTTCACAAGTGCAGCCCTACAATGGAACACTTTCATTCCACGTCTCAAATTAAACTAGTTAAGTCTGCTTTACTGTGTTATTATCTATTTTGTGTTTGCACATGTACATACCTACTGCCACTAGACAAAATAATACAAGTGCCTTTATGTCAATTCTACTTGCACGCAGAAAGTGTTCCCAAATTCAAACAAAGGCTAATTATATATACAGTTAAATGTACAGAACATTTATTTTTACTATACAAGTTAGGTGAATAAAAGAAAGTTACCTTTTGGTAGAGTTGAGCTGTTATTTTGTCGTTCAAGTACAGACACAATTTCACAGAATCAGCGTATTTTCTTTCAGTAGCGCACAGCGTAAGTGATGGTGATATTACGAATAAGATCTAGATCGCACTTATGCAATGCGGAATGTGTAGTTTCTCATTTCAGCAGGGCTCACTCAGTCAGTTCAGTTGTGAAACTTGTTGTTGAAGAGTGGGTAGTCAGTAGTCGTGCCCGTAGAAGGCTGAAGTGAAGTAATGGTAGTGAAAGTAATGTAAGTACACGGCTAAGTGAGAGTTGAAAGCTTCAATGTAATATACTGCACGACATATCTGCCTACTCTGGAGAAGTACGTACGTAGTCGAGTCGTCGAGAGAGAGAGAGAGATAGAGGAATTTCTTCCTTATTTACTTCCACTCGCCTTGCGTTAAGTTCACTTCACTCGTGCTCACACGATCAACTTCTGCTGCTGCCAGCTTTTAGAGCACATCGTCTCTCTCTGTGTGTGAATACTCGACAAGTTTTGCTCGCAATAGTCTTGTGCTGTGCTGCTGTACTTATATCAGATGTATAAATAATACATAATAGGTAGGTAGTTGTATGAGGACTTGAGGAGCGGGATGCGAAGGAAAGACGAGAAACAGTGATGAGCTAGTAGTAGTCGTAGTACATAGTTAATGCTGCTCGACGAGTATATCATCAAAGGTTCGAATGGAAATACTTATTAACATTCTGGATTCAATTGAGCCGACAGGAATTGGCCACGAGTCCGGAACTTCAGACACTATCAACTTCAACAACGTTATAAGAATAGAGGCAGGATTTTCTGGCTGACTTGTAGTCAAGTCAGTGAGATAATGGTGTAATGTGTATCAATGCCAAGAGCGAGCTTAATCGCTAATGCGAGTTCAATTCACTGTGTCCAGCGAGGCTTCCTCCTCCTCCTCCTCTCCTTCGAGAGACAGAGAGAGGGAGAACCGATTCAAGGGTTTAAGTAATTAACTACAGGTTAGACACACGAGAGACAAGTTATAAGCTTTTCCCGAAAGTTGCTAACTTTTTCATCAGAACACGACCACAGTGATATTAGCAGAGTTCCAGAAGCGAATTTAGTCTTCTCTCTCGCTCTATTCAGTGAATATATGTAGTAGGGCGATTGTTTCGTAGTAGAAATGGTGGAGCACACTTTAGCGTTTACTTTGTGCTGGACTTTCGTTGCTGCTGCTGCTGCAGATCAGATCAGATCAGGATCACGAACACTGACACCGGCACAAGGCAGGCATCAACTGAATGGAAATCATCCCGAGTTAAGAGATTTTTGGGATCTTTTTTTGACTTCCCAGGGGGCCATTCCCTTTTCTTCCCTTGCCTATCCCATTCGTTACTATGAAGTGAGCACGTAGTACTTATATAGGCATCCACAGAATTAACCAGGAAACTATTCCCTACTTACATTCTTACTAGCACAGCAGTAACAACCTACATATGAACTGCCGCAGACTCTGCATAGTCCAGGTAGTATTTAAGCCAGGACGAAACTTTTTTGGCCATGCAGAGACGTACTTGTTGGTGCTCGTGACTGTTACTGATTTTATGCGAGAAATCATTACCCACGTACATTCTGTGCTATATGCAAAGGCTGTGTGGTGCACTGTGCATTTGATATTCATAGATTCACCACTACTTACCTGCTACACAAACACAATAGCCATTCATAAGTAGAACTTGGAGAAGAAACTTTTTTTTTTATTAAACTCTTATGTAATAGGACTCCATGATAGAATATAGAGCTTGTTTTAAACAGGTATTGCACCAAGAAGCTTCTTTTAATAAATGACCACGACATGGAGACGTATGGCGATCTGCTCTGCATGCAAACATTACTCATGCACTCCACTCACTGCTGGTTGTAAAAGTACGTGTTCAGATGACTTCACCTGACTTCTATACACTGTGCTGTGTATACATGGGAGATAGAGTAGTAGATAGTCACTTTCTTTCCAAAAGTGTCGTCATTAAATTCGTCGTCAGTCGTCATCTCCATGAAGTGCAAGTCTCATTTCAAGCGATGCGACTTGTTTTGTTGTGACAGTCGAGCCAGGTACAAGAATATGCTACAGTGGAGCAGCTACCCCAATCAGGTGTACTCTGTACTCTATTCACATCACATAAGACACCTTTTTGTCTCTGGCTTGACTTTGTTGTTTTTATTTTATAGTATGTCGACTACAAACAGAAAAATGTAAATAAATACAAACATGCTCATAAATGTGCAGGGAAACTGTTAAATATATAAACTGGTAGGTGCAGTGGAAAGACATTGGAGACAGCAAAGATTCGATTTATTTTAGGTGCTTAGTTCAGCAGAGTAGCAAGTAAGAAATTTTGGTCATTGAGTGACATGACACTGCCATCACAGCTAAAAGTGGATAAAAGAACAGGAGGCTGTCAGAAAAACATCCTGTCGTGAGACTACTCCTGCACATCTGTAAACAAGCATTTTTATTTGATAGCCCCTTTGTTGTACTTTGTACTTGTACAGTTCAGTGCAGCAGCACAGTGCATCTACCAGTCGTGTCTTCTGGTGAAATGCAAAAGCGATCTCGAGTCAACTCCTTAAGTTTACAGTATTAACTCTTTGTTTTCCCCTGTGGGCCATTTTTATTGTACACATTGTGAGAGAAATTGATAGTTTGAATTATAAGATAGAAATACGTATAGTATATAAAGTTGTCTGCCTGGATGTAACGTAATTTCACTATAGGATGCTAACATTTAGTTGTCATGTTCACGTCAGCCAGTCAGTCGTCGTTGGGTGATAGTGATTGCAGTGATGGCAAGCGGAGAAGAGGAAATAATATATTATGTGCACTTTTCATGTATCCTGGGGTACGAGTACGTGTGTCTGTGAGAGTATCCTCTTTCGGTGCACATCGACGTGCATCTGTGTACATCTCTATTAACGAAGACTTTGTTTACATAATGGTTAATTATACGCTAACAGACGTGCAACGATTGCCATGAAGACAATTCAGATGCGTATGTGACATGAAATGAATGGAAAGAGAGAGAGAGGAGAGGGGATGAGGATGTGAGCTGAACCCGCGCACCGACTCTCGACGAAAATTACTAGTGTGTACGTTCATGGCTCTCTAATACAAGTGCTCACAGTTTTTTCTCTCTTGTCTAATGTGCAGAGGTGTAGACACTCCCGACTGCTGCTTTTTTACTTTGTGTATTCCTATTCAGTAGTAGAAGTAGTACAAGCGGAGAGCACCCGTATTTTTGTCGTGTACACGTCAGCCCAAGAAAGTGCATGCGAGAGTGGTGATTACTATTGCTGGTACATAGCTAGTGGTATTTTAAATGTCTTCATTTGTAGTTTAGTACACGAAAAAATTTAGTTTATTGTTATTGAGACTATTTAGTTTTCCTCGACTGTTCTGACACATCTGCGTGATTGTGGGTTGGTCAATTCTGCAGAAGCAAAGTAAGTACTATGTATACTATGGATAGTTATGTGGTACTTGTAATTAGGGGCACGTTGTATATGTAAAGAGGAAAATGGTAACGGTTTAATAGCAACTTGTCCATAAAAGAGACAAAATGCAATTTACTTCTGTTCAGGTTGGAAAGGGACGTGAAATTCACAAGAGCAATAATAGTAATACCTAATATGTATTAAATTAAAGATTACTGGGCTTGTCCTGCCACAGCCTGTCCAAACAACGCCATATAGCACGGACATACGCATACGCAATCGTTTCTCTCCTCTCAGGTGGTAAATACAAAGGTAGGTATGTCCTACGGAAGGTAGGTTGCTTATGGTGCGCATTGTAATTTTTACTGCATTACTTACAAGTGGTTTGATGTAATTGTCTAGCAAGACTTGCATCCAACTTATTCCGCGCCCATAAAATTCTTACCGAGAAGAAATTAAATGAAACCTTGAACTTGAATGTTCAAAACATAATCTTGCCGAGTTAGTTGTCTGGGTCTCTCATCTATTTTTCCGTTACTTCAGCTCGTAAATATGCATACATTATTACTAGTATTACTATGTAGTGTGATCTGTGGAGCACAGCACAGGTCGTGACAAATGCAAGTTTTCAATTTATGAATGTGCTGTACATGAAAGATGTACGTATTAGTCATGTATGCGCATATTGTATGTTCACATTCCTACCTGTAATGTAACCTGTGTTCACGTTGACTTTGTAGCACTCATCCAATCGATAATGTACTGTGAGCTTTACTCTAACTATAGATTTTACGTGTGAACTGCGTGCACATACCATTTTGCTTTCTCCATATCTCCACGAGTCGGCTTTTGTCTTTTCCACGTCTAATTAATGTAGGTTGTAATTCAAAGTGAATAGTTAGTGGTGGCTAATGTAATTCGAAAAGTCTCACATGATTGGCTCTTAACGAGTGAGGGGATCGCTGCACTTTGCAGGTTTTGCCGCACACACTGATGATGACTGAGGAAGAGGAAAGTGAGGACGAAAATTCGGGTCGGATTTCGCAATGCTCGTAAAACGTTTTCTGCTTGGATCTAAATAGTTTATACATGGACATGAGCATGCAAATAAATAAATTCACTTGGTAGCGCCAAAGAAGTACATTATTTAAGTTCTGTTTGCTGTAAACTATTTTATGTAGATGTAAAATTTATTTAAAAAACTGTTTTGGGTGTATTGTTATAATAATGTTCAAAATGCGACGAGGTTTTGTAACCATAATAAATCGTACCATTTTTATCTTCAAATTAAAAACAATTAACTTTTCGAGAAATTTCTCCATGCAAATCAAGATAGATTTAATCGGAGAGTAATTATTCATTTTGCAATGAAATTATTCAGAGAACATGTTCTGGTCGGGTTCGGGTCCAGTCAAGTGAGGACAACGTCGCTCCTGTTCAAGATGTCGTGTTGTATTGTATAAATATGCAAATTATACAAATGCACTCACTGTATTGAAACAACATGTATGAGAAGAGTCATCTGCCACAGCACAAGTCGTTGGTATGTTATTAGCAATGTTGGTTCTCACATGAGATTTCACCAAAAGACACCAAGGCGCAAAACAGTCTACACAAGGTTTAGATGTTGATTTAGACTATCCCGACTAGACACCACGAGGAGCTTTGCTAGACTGCAAAGTATATATGCATATAGTATACGTACAATGTAGCGATTTATATTTGCGTACACATTAATATCTGCATCTGCGGTTGTTATTCACATGGTAAATGGTTCGAGCATGTGTTAACTATCTCTTAGGAAAAGGTGAAGTAAATAAATATCTCTGTAGAATGGTGCATAGACATGTCTCCGTTAGATATATATTGACAAATGTATGTTCTCTATGTATTCATATCGTGGAAGAAGGTGCAGTTCAAAAAATATGCTTCTGCCCATCTCCAAGTAGCGCACAATTTTTATCTCTCTGCAGAAACGGGTTGGCATGTTGGCATCTAATATTTCGTATAGCACTTCAGGCAAATGTGCTAATTAAAGTTACACGTGGAACACAGTTATGTACGTTTGTAAGTTCAACCTTTCTTTATTTACTACTGCGATGTAATCACTAGATAATTAATTCATAAACTCATATCAGTTTTCGCATTTTGTTCAATTAAATATATGTACACCTTTATGTGTATATGTCTACTAATTCGACTAAAAAACATTTGAAACGCATTACAAATACAATCGTTTGTTAGAACTTGGAAAAAACAATTTATCGTACATTTCACACTAATCCAAAGGCAAAATGGTAAATAAGTGTAGCATGTAATCACCTCGAATAATGGTGAAAATTCACTTACATTATATTATGAAAGGTATGTAATTGCTATAGCTATGTAATTAAGAGTACAATCAATGTACGAATCAGTAGTAAGTCCATGGAACCTTTAAAGGGTAAAATGAGCCTTATATATAAAGATAATAATGTTTTTTCAGCTTTCATATTTGCACACACGTAATGAATAGTCATATCTACTAATTAAGTAGAGACCTTCATATTTACATTTACAATTCATGTTGACTAAAGACTTCAGTTTCTTTCAGGTCATTATTTCGTTCTGTTGATTTTTCGTTGGCATCCTCTGTAATTGAAGCTTGACAATAATTAATGGTAAATTTACGTTCTTCCTACTTACTTTATATTTTTAGCAATATGCAAACTGTATAATTTGTTAACTACAAAACATCCCAGTACAGCTATATTAAATACATACTTAAAATTGGTTAATTAATGTTAATTAAAACACAGTGTTATGGGAAGGCCTGCAATTTGCACCAAATGTGTATCTCTACAATCTATGTAAATAAACAGTTATGTAACAATACAACACAAAACGTTGCGATTGTTCGATAATTCGTAATTACATTAAAAATTCCTAGTCCTAATATTATTAGAAGTTTTTTGGCAAAAAACAACATAAAAACATGGGAATTACAATTCAGTTTTTTGTCAATTGCGTATCCAAACGTTATTTCAAGTTATTTCATGTGATATTCAGGTATGTTTATTTACAATCGTGCACACCTTTTATTATACATTCTATACATTCTATAAACATCAAGGATTATTTCCAAAAGTAAATAAATAAGACAAGTCGAGGTTAAAAAGAACTATTTGAAATTGTAACTGACATTTCAATAAGAGTGTCCTGCGTATAACAAAGGTGAAATGTCCAGGGCGACGATGACATACAAAATATATCCGAGAAGAGCACCACTTGTCGTGTTAAGTATACATTTCATGCGTAATTCCCATTCTTCGATGAGACGATTATAAATGGCGTATCATCCCATTCATCATGATATTGGCCAACGCTCCTCGGCGTCTTCTCCATTGCCCTACACAGACAGCGTGGCACTGAAGTAATCGAATCCACATTGAAGTGCTATGTTTGTCCATTCCCTATTGTCCATGAAAAGAAGATAAAAAACAGCATTTTAAATGATGTAACATTATAAGCCATTTTTCATCTCTTTCTCTCTCTATCTTAACCAAATACTTTCTCGTCCGTTTTTGATTTCAGTTTCGATGTCATGGCGGCTCACTGTTGTCACTGCATTCACTGCATTCAAATTGTCGCCAAGCGATGCAGCATGATTCAATCTCTCGTGTTAAGATAAATGTATTTAGTTCTGTGCCATGTTGTTGTCTAAATATCTACGCCTTAGCGTTATCTCTGTAGCTCGTCTCTGTAACAGTCACTTCACAGTCACTCAGCCAAAGCAACAGAGGCAAGCAAACGTAAAGTCCTCTGAAAGACAACTATGCACATAAATCCAGATAGCAGTTTGGGTGCAACGAACAACTAAATACACACCGTTTTTTCTACACGCTAACTACAAAGGTTTGCTTTGGCATCTAGCATAACATTGGATTGCGTTGGATTGGATTCGGATGGCACTTTTAGATTCGTATGAGGTTACCACAGAGCTAAGTAGTATTTTTATAAGCATTTCCTGATACAAGCTAAGCTGCTGCTAAGCCCATTCTGGCACGGATGCAGTGGTGGAATGATTTCGGTCGACGACAAGGACACCAGAGGTAATAAGCTACACTGTTCTCTTGTTCTTCCTCTATTGACTTAACTGTTACGTGCCAACGAATAGGTAGAAAGAAGTTTGTGTGTAAGTGGTAGCAGTTTTGTTGAATTGAATAGAATTCACTGGCTCTACCTCTTTACTATACTTACTTGCCACAGATGTTTGTCTAAAAGTTGACTCGACCGTCATCATTACTACAACGTGCCGAAGGAAAAAAACGTAATGAAGATGCTTCGGCGTTATTACTTGTCTTTATTGCATATTCTTTCGCAGCGTATATTTGTATTCAAGTTGAGGATCCAGGCCAATTCAAAAGTCGGCATGGTTGCTGTTACTGCTACGGAATATGCTGTATGTACACACTATCAAGTACAGCATGCAGTCAACTTCCACTTGAGAGATTTAGGCTTACATTACATAATATCTTGTAGTAGTAGTGCAATAGTAGTAGGGAAACTTGAGAGGAAACTTTCAAAGAATTGCTTACATTATGAAGGAGATCGAGAGAGAGTGAGTGAGTGAGTGAGTCAAAGAAAACTATGACGCAAGGCAAACTAATATGTATTGCAACTTTTAGAATCTCATTAATTCCAAAGGCTAGGGCTACAGAAAAAAGAATCTCCCATGTTACTCTGGTACTACTTGACGAGAGTCGCTACTTCAACTTTATTACCTAAACTGGATAAAATAAGTCTGCCTACAAATATACACAGGTATCCCTTCCAAGTCTTCCTTGTCTCGTCTTGCTACTTTATCACGATGAAAATTACATTTTCAGTTGGTCGTTTTGAATGTTTTAAAGCAGAGAAATGTAGCTCTCGAGGACACATTCAAAACAGCGAAAATATATTACCAGTTTACATTTAAATCGTACCAATCGTAGTAGTAGCATCATTGTGTCCCATAAGAGACAATCAACAATAGCAAATAAACGTCATAAAATACTTGAAAGGACAGAGTAAAGGAAGAAAATTGCAAGGACAAAGCAGCAGGAAATTATTAAGCGAGCCCCCACAAACAAAGTAAATGCACATCTTCCACCGTTGACTTACTGGTTCATATTCCGATTTACACAAACGAACATTACTACAAACAGTAGCTTTAAATTCTCCGATTCAGCTCTCCAAAATGATAAATAGGAAAAAGACAAGGGACATTAATCCTTCATTGTTTTCCCTCCATGAATTCACCACAAGCCATTATTGCTCTTGTATATTATAATTTTATGCATAGTACATGTAACGCGCTTAAAACATTTCCCTGTCGCTATATTTATAGTACGAGTAAGATATATGAACACGGAACATTTCCCTTTCATGAGAGAGATCCTTTATTCCAATTGCCTGGCAAGGCCAGGGACTGACTAAAAGGCAGTCAAAATGTTACCACACTAACGAGGTGCATAAATAAACCAACGGAAAGGAGAGCGAAGCAGAATGTCTCACATTGTGTTGTGTGGTATACGGGTGATGTTGCTCCGATTTCTGATAAGACTGTAGGGCTACTCGTGGAGAGCACACAGATATTTAGTATAGTAGTAAGTATACATAGTTGACTGGAGACTGGAATACACATTGTAGAGTAGTGAATGACTGTGTTCAGCGTACAAAAGAGTTAAGGAGCAGGAATATAGATAGCGAGAGGCAGAAATGCATTTATTACATAGGCGCGCGGATGAAAAGCTTGTTACAGTTTTCGTCTGCATTTCCATTATCATCTCTTATGCCCTATCATAACATATTACAGCGTAGCATAACCATAAACAAACTACAACCCCAATGAACTGCACGATTTTATGTTCCTAAGTACGGGAAGGCACACAACAGTGAGAAGACTCATTTTAAAATAAGTTTCCTAATTTGGTCGAGATTTCATTAGGCGAGAGATAGCTGCTATAAGATAAAAGGAAGAATCTCTCTGGGACGGGGCCAAATTATTTACTAATGTGCATAAGTAGGAGAGTTTCCCTAGTTCACAGAGAAGATGCATTTTACTATGGGAGGACACCCGATTAGACTTTGCTAACTACTATCACTACTCTTCTCCCTTGGCTCATTGTCAGTCCTATTATTTAAGAGAGGATGCAATGCACAGTCTTTTTCAATTAAAACCTGCTATGTTCTATTCACAGCTCTGCTGCTGTGGAGAGCCCGTAATCGCGTACCCGCCTTAAATATGTATGCTGGAGCTAGCACGTGCTAAAACTAAATATGAAATGATAATGGTATTGCATTGCTGTAAATGCTATCCGCAATTTATCTGTGCTTCCTCACCTACTGTTTTACTAATATACTTGATAATATAGAGTCGAGGAAACTGTTGGCTGGAGAATGTAGGAGAGTACGGCTTTGACGAGCGTGTAATACTGTTTAACGACGAGAACGCAGACAGCGTAATGTGGAAACACCGTGAGTAAGGTTACAAAGGACTAGCGATGTTTAATTTCTGAATTGAATCAGTCAGGGGTAGATTGCAAGAATATTACGTTAGATAAGATCTTATATAATATTGAAGAGAATCTTGCCGGAATTTACGTACCTGAATGTAATAGGTGTTCTTCGTGGTGATCTCATTAATCTCGATGAAATCCAGAAATTCGTTCTCACCCTGCGAAATGACACATTTGGAAAGGCAGAGTGGCTCCTGTGGATAAATAATTTTCGCAATTTAACTTTGGATTTCTTTGAAGATCCCCTTTTAGTTTCACCTCTACAGCACTCAACAAATTCATTATATATATAATAATATTCTTAAAAAGTTGTATGTAGATTGTTGGCATAATATTAATCTATTTGCTTTGGATAATGCCTTAGTAAAAGTAAATGTATTAAGTACGTAATTTTTAATCCAACAGAATATATCGTTGGAAAATGCCAATTGACAGAAAATGAGTTTGATTGGCAGAATTTGAGACAATTGTTGGTCATACTATATACAAATATTACATTTTAAATCTTGTTTGAATTTTCTGCACGTACATATTATTCTGCAAAAGAATTTTAAGTGAGACATGGCTAAAAAATCAGGTGAAAAGCGATTTCTATTCTGCTCCATAGAATATAATTCATTTTATAACCAATCGGAAACAGTAAAACGCATCTGGTGCAAAAATGCAGTAGTACACAGTGCGAACAATCTCTAAAAATATCTCTCCAATGTGAGTCATCCAGCCCAAAAGATATATTTTACGAAATAACTTTAACTTTACATATTGTTCTCAAAAATATTTTCTCCGTAGGCATGTTAAACTATGTACGTGCTTAACTCTGCAAACAAGCTTGCAACAGTTGAACGGAGACTTGGACTAAATAATAAAGATTATTTAAAAACTGACAATGAAATTTAGTGGCTACACAGTAAATTAGAGGAGGTATGTAAATATGTTTATAAATTGGTATACATACAGGGTGAACGTATAAAATATCTCAGACTTCCCAAAATGCGTTTACTTTCATTACACCTATAAACTATTTTTGGGTTCTAGGAAATGGTATCTGCGAAGCTAATGATTCACAGGGGAAATAAGGAAGACAATGGATTGAGACAAGAAACCATCTGGCAAAAATGAAATGTATCGTGGCTAAAATATGCTAAAAAGAATCGAATCAACAACTCGGAAAATGGGGCATAAGACACCGAGTGTGTCGAACGACTTTAATATGTTTTCCCTGCAAAGAACCTGGATTCCTAACTAAAGGGAAACAAATGTAGTGTACTGTAGTTTAAATTGGTTTTTTCTATGTGTGTATAGGAGCAGCTTAAATCGAGCGGTAAAACAGTGGTAGAACGAAGTAGAAATGTCGTTTTATTAAAGTACTTTAAAGTACAGTGTTGCTGTCGCCGTCTGCTGTCTCCAACTTCTCCACACTACGAAGGATGGGAAAGTTCAACTCTCATATTATGCAGTCAACATTGATCTAAATTACCACCTACGTACTATTTATTGTGAAGGGGCCGACGATAATTTTGCGTAAAAGTCTCACCCGTAGTAGACAAAACCGAGTGTTTTTCACTCTGACTAGAACCAATTTGACATCTTTGACGACATCCTCTGCTGGTGGGAAAAACACATCTTGATCCATTTTTAGCGCCAAGCTCTCCAAGTCCTGTAACAAAAACGACAGACACATTGAACACTGTAACAAACTGTTATTGATTTCGTGATTCTCGTACAGCTATTGCGCTTATTTGTTTTCCGCAAATATTTACCTTTCCTCGCTTTACAAATAAGCATCTAAATTTCATCTATTTATGTATGACAAACACAATGGTATCCGTGATCCTCATTTGACCTAGTTGCTTATTATACCCGCTTGCATTGAGTAAAGCATTTTTATCTTCAAAAGAGCTAAGAATTCATTTTCAGTCATTTTTCTCAAGAAAAAAATAAATGGGGTACACTATTAAGGATTACGAAACTTGAAATACTGTGAGCGTTTGACTGTGTCTTGGAAATATTTAGTCATTCTAAAAATATGTCAAAAACTGCAAAAACTGATTTTGAGACTTCCGTCATATTCAAATTCAACGTTATAATAACCAGTAATAATAGTCACTCTCTTCATATGATGTCAAATATCTCCAGCATAGTTACAGTGTACACACATTTACAGAAGTGTACACCATTTGACATGATTTCCGGTATCAGTGTAACTTTTTTGTCTGAACTGGTAAAAATAAACGTAGTATTTTACATAGGTATATGTATTGTATATCTACTGAATATAGTGAAGTAATGTGTATAGAGGTTATTGGTTTCCAAATGATTTTTTACTTTTCCGCGTGCCAATAGACATCCGTAAATGTGTCTAAGGGATTTGCCGTTGAAGTGAACAATATTCAGTTGATTTTCAATCACACATGTTACGTCAGTGAAACTGGTCCAGTCCAAAACATCCAAAGCCATCTGAAACAAATACAAAAAATAATGTTACCAATAAATGTACTTAATCTGATTTTATGCATGTTAACTTTTTATATTAAAACAACACAATCAAAAACTGTACATGAGAAAGTATCAAATGGTAGCTAAATTGCCTTATAGGTCTTTCAAAGGTTTAGTCCAAAGCAAATCTGCTCAACCGTTGTACTTCTAGCAGCACAACGAATAGTTTTACGAGTAATTCAGACTATGACTCTCTTTTTTGTTCTAAGGATTTTTTGGCTATTGCTACTAATTTTGATATTCATTTCATCTGGTTTCTACTTATACTAGAAACGGTAAACCTTACTTATCGCTGGAACACAATCTCTGTTAGACTGGCTAAACCGAATTAAACGGCAAAAAACTACTTATTGAGTTTTGTCTTAATTTCCTTTGGAGAACTACGTAAAGGTGCCACATTATCTACCAAATGCATTTGTAATCATTATTACGAATATTAGTAGTTCAGTCACACCAATCGATTTACGGCAATTCTATAGGCGAGCGTGTGGCATGGTGCAAGACTTTTATCACAGTAACCGAGTGTAACGGTGAAATAGTGAATCCGTCAACACCAGACAACATATTTTCTGTTTTCATTCTGACTTACATAACTACGAGCTCGTAGCTCCAGCAAGGAAGAGATCATTGATGTGAATTCAAATGTGATGAATAAGTCATTAGATTGATATTATATTGATCATTATCGGCGGAAAAAATAGTAAAAGTATTAAAAAATCTCTTTCAAGTCTACTCTGGGAAAACACGGTTAATAACATCCTGAGCAGGTCTGAGAATGGAAATGGAAATAGACTAGCGACTGGCAAACATACGAGTCGAGCGGAACTTTCTTTGATACTGTTAATCAAATGTTAATCACTCATTATGAATCAAGTTGTAGATACATTGACGAAAGGCTAACCTTTTAGTGGGTAAAACTAGACAATCTTTTAAGCAAATACGATAATGTTCTGCTCATATGTATAACATGTTCTTACAGTATAATAGATGTAGGTGTATTACATTATATCACACATGCATACTTTTAATATCATGGATATAAAAAGTGTGCAAATAATTTCACATATCAACATTAACGTAGTACAAGTAAAAAAATTGTTATGATTATAATATTTGCTAATATATCAACAGATAGAAACTGCATTTATATAGCTATTTTCGTTATTCTTAACAGCGTACAAAAATTACGTTTCAACACCCAAAAAAGTTTTTACACAACAAATGATGTCACGTAGTTAGTTGTACTTGTTGTATTGTTTTTTACAGTTGGCATAAATACACATAATCTCCACCAGCTTGCGCTTACTTTTCGAATTCGAACGTTGGCTCCATCAAGATCACTGTTGGATCTACGATGAATGGGCGAGTTGTTCCCATTGATGATTGAAATTCTTCTCCACAGTTTCACGCTCGCAACTTCTCTGGTAGTCTAAAGAATAATAAAGTAAAAACGATTTAGGCAAATGTGTGTAGTAGTACATAGTTTTGGTTACATAATAAAGGTATTTTACACGCTCTCATTTCCTATTGTATTCTATGTAGATTCACGTATTCAAAACGAGAGTAGAGCATTCTGAGAGTTTTTGCTGGAATTTAACAGTTTCTTCTAGAGAACATCTTTTCTTCCATTCGAGATGCTTTTGCCAAGTATCACTTTGCACATATTAAAATTTCTCTGCTGGATATTGCACCGAGCTTTGTGTGCAATGCTTGACAATGCACAAGGAATTTCGTCGAAAATTGCCACAAAGGATCTCACATACTCTCATAGAGGTATAATATATATAATATAAGGATAATATATATAAGCATACTCTCCAAATTCTGTCTGATTACATGCGTACCAGTACAACTCTCTATTCAAGCACATTTCTGCAGTAGTTTTAATATGTAGTAATGTTTTTAAGCGAATTACCGTAGCTTAAATTATTACACGAACTGAAGGTGTACATGAATTGTTCATTTCAAACTAAGAAATTTAAAGTTGTAATATTTTATGCATGTAGCGACCCACATAGCACTCACAATAAAAGGTAATCGCTTATTATATTACAGTAATGTAATGTAGTCCTTAATTACATACGTAAGTAATGTCATGTCTCTGCAAATGCATTATGTAATTTTGGGATTATTTGGAGAACTCTATGGTCACGCTCGTCTATCTCTACAGTACCTCAACATTCAAATACTAATACCGTAAAGGTACATGTACATCATATGACAAAATTAGAAAATACATATATTTGCGTTTACTCAACAATTTCAAAGTCACTCAACCCACCTTGTTCATATCCTCTAAGTGGTTCACAATCTTCTCCTGGGCTGACTGTAATTCGTCACGAGAGAAGTGATCTACGGGTGTAACTTTCAGCAGACGAGAAAGAAGCAGGGGATAGCGAGTTACCCGTTGCACTGGAATCTAATTTAAAATAATCAAAAATTAAATTAGTAAAATGTAACACAAACGCTCACACGATTCGCAAAGATAGAATTCGATACCAAAAAACAAGTAGGGATTTGGTTTGAATTGGTATGAATTTTTTGCATACAATTAATGAGTTACAAAAGCGGTTTTAGCAAGCATTACCACTCCGACGAATCTTTTATGTATGTATAATACCGGTTACAAAATCATTAATATCCATACGTTTATAAACTGCATAGCGATTATTTAGAGATACAAATTTTATCTAAAACCAAAGTGTGAGTGAGGACCTAAATTCTGCAAATTAGCTGAAAAGTCTATTAAAGAATTAATTCAACGGAAGTGACTCAAATTAAAGCATATTTCCCTACTTGTGTTCTTAGAAGAATGAAGGCTCTTTGTTAAACTTGCTCTTTAGTATGTATAACAGTATAAATATTTTACATTCTCTTTAAATTTACAAACTAAAAGCATATTGTTTAGAGCGTAGTGTTTCTTTCAATTTTAAGTAGACTATTGCTTTTTGTGTATGTATGGTAGTAAGATAAGAGATACGGAAAGCAGGGGCATATAATCATGCTTGGAATATAATCGGGTTTTTCAAAGCAAACGTTTCAATGCGTGCACGCATTGAATTCCTACTTCAATTTTACCTCCGAATGCACTCACCGACCATACCTTCGCTTCGAAGAGTAAAGGAGGAAAAAGCTTTTATCATAAAGTGATGTTCTGAATGGAGAAAGGACATTGCAAAAGTCCAAGACCAATATTGGAAGAAATATCAATACGTAGAATGTTTTTTCACATATGAAATGTCGTCTCATTACAGATGAATGGTCACACCCGAGCGACCCAGACATTCTGTGGACAGTCAAGTGAAAATTTTCATCGTTTCTTTAGTTCGAAAATCGACAGTGAAGACTTGCATAAAGAGATCCCATGCCAATATCTTCTCTGTCTCTCTCTCTTAATATCTGCTATAGTTACGAAACGTGCAATATATAGTGAATGTGCAGCTTTACTCAAATCGTTCTTCTCGTCCCACCATAATGTGACTACAGATATCTTCATTTTACATCTCGAAATTGTCACTGCGTCCCCCGTGTGCACACACAGCTACATAGCCAATGTATTTGTAGTGGTACATATTCCTATACGGGTTATAGCATTAGGCAATATTATAACAATAGGATAAAAAGACCTTCTTTGCAAGCTACGTTCAACATGCATATAGTTGATCGTGCATTTTTCTCGAAAAATGGTCTCCGCGTACAAATATACCATAATAGAAAGAATAGCGTCCATGCCGACAGTTACAAGCTTGCTAGAACTTGAAAACAATGTTTCTTATCTCATATCTTCGGGCTTCTAGGAAAGCCTACACCTACCTTTCTTCTCTAGCGTACAGTGAATGTGTAACTTAAAGAAATTGTACTATTACACTCAGTATGTAAAAAAGTAGACAGGGTGCTGTCTGACAATTTGTTCAAACTAATGTTACATTTCATGAAAAAATAATGGTGTAGTATTGATACACTATGTGTACTATAAAGTACATGTGTGCTTTTATTTCGCTATAGCTTTATATGCATACAGAAACACCACATGCACATCAGTGGCTTGCAAAATGCAATGTAGAGAGAGAATAAGATCAACGAAGCGTTGATAAGGCCCTATTCGACAGTTTCGCCGTAAAGGCACTTACTATTACTATGTACATGTTACACATCACAAGTTTAACGCGTATAAAACTCAGACTGTATAGACACTAGGTGTATATTCAGACATGTATATAATTTTAAATCGACACTCGTCCTAAACCCACCTAAATCAAATATATCTTCAGACATCTTTCGGTTGGACTGACATATAAATCGCACCGTAATAATATGCAACTCAAATCAGAAATCCAATATTACGCTCACATTCGTCTCATTTCATTTACAGTAAATGTTTGTAACTTTGAGAAGAACAAGACCCACCATCACACAATAAGCACACACAGAAAAAGCCAAGCCACATAACGCAGACATGACTGTACAATAAACCAAACAAGCTTAAGTTTACATGGAGAGAGATTGAGACTGCTGTGCGAATATGAGGACTCGTGAATTACACTAGTGGGTGATAATACTTGTATAGTGAAATAGTAGAATATAGTTTGTCTATGTAGATATAGGGAGACTTGCAGACTCGAATTTGTATGTAATATGCATGGTGAAATTGATCTCTTTGTACAACGCTTTCCCAAAAATTCTTTTGGTTTTCTTACAGTGCCCTCAATTGTAAGTGAATATTGAATGGAGTAAGAAAACCTCGTGCTGAGCTCAAAAGCAAGCCCCAAAAAGGCCAAAATTGCGATCTTGAATTCGAGAATCCATGTCAGCACTTCGTCTTTTTTCTCCTCTGCACTTCAAACATCGCAAAGCGATCTGTTGCGTGCATGGACAATGAAACGATCTTTTTAGCGCACTACTCTGACTGAATTGCTAATATTTTTTGTTCATCACTATTTTAATGGCTAACATTACTCTCTGCTCAACAGATTTTCAGTTGCATGAGAGAAGAATTGAAGTTTAACCTCAAATCAAAGCATTTATGCAATACTAAAGGTACACACTAAATGCAATGCAATTGTATTTACATTTCCCAATTTCATAGTGCGTTGTGGTTGGCCATTAAGGACCGACCCATTGTATTGTCCTACTGCTCCTGCTATTGGCCATTGTTTTTGATTTGGAGTCAGCCTGATATATTGAAGATACTTTCTGACTGAGCAAGCTCTCTTGTAATATATACGCACACATAACAGTGATAGCAACGCATTTTGTGAATTACTGTAACAGTAGAGATAATCATCTAATAATAGTAAGGCAAGCGGTGCACGTTCGTTGTTCGTCACTTTTGTTTTCAATTACCTAATTTAACCGCCAACACATTGTGCAATCGTTTAATTTGAATCGATTTGAATAAAATGCAAGTTGATTGAAGGATGGAAAATACCTCCTGTCTGTGATACAGAGATTTGCACAATATTCAACATGGAGGTACAGAATATACATATTGATCGATCTCTCTCGAGTTTTCGATATCACACCACAACAAGTATTATATGTCAAGATGTAATGAACAGAAGAAGTTGTGGGGTCCAGCCATGTGGACACACATTTAGTAAACAATGGTTAACTCTTAAGAAATGTTAAATGTAAGTATACACTCACTTTGAAATTCATTTCAGTTAACCATGAATTGCTAACTAACGAGAATAGCTTCTATGCATTACTACTACTACTACTACAACACTACAACTTGTGCCACGGCTCAATTACAGCTCCATAGGAAGATTGAAACAATCAACAATGTAGGGCACAGCATCACCCTGTGGTGTTTTGCAATCTATTGGTTCATCTTTGCTTTTACGAGTATCTGTTCGCCGATAGTCATGTATTTATGTGGATGTGTGAAACAATATGTAACTTTGTATGGATGATGGTAAATAAATATTAAATTACTGGTTGTACATGTAGTCAATGTTTGTTGATTACTAACGATGATCTGCTTGATAAAACGTGACAAATGGTATGTTGTTACATTTAACGGTTGTGCATTCTACGAACATACTCGTACGATTCGGTGCTAAAAGTCAGCTAACAATAGAAGGTTTGTTTTCAGATTACATCAGTGTAGGTTTTTATGGCAGACATTTCTGGATGAAATATTAGCAAAGTACTCAGAATCTAAGTGCACATAATTGTAAGCTAGGTTAGTAAATTACCTCTTTTTGTACGAATATTGCTAACAAAAGATTTCGAAAAAAATCAATCTTGTAACTACATTATTTTTGGAGTAGAACATTACCAATAGATAAAGGTAGATGCTAAAATTGTATTCACGGATAAATAGATAATACAGGTATATCGGTGAATGCTCCTGCGCGTACAACCAATACATTCATTGGAAAGTCAGTTCTTGTCTTGCTAAATTACATATTGCTTGTGTGTGCATTCGTGATCTTAGGTCAATGTCTTGCCCTTCCATTTTTATATGACCATTAGGTTAGATATGAAAATTATTTTGCTAATAAGCAGTCTTAACTTTTAATACACGTTTGCGCAAATAATTATTTGTGTGTACTACAATAGATTGCAGAAATAGGATCTTCTTTAAGAGTGTAATCAAAAGAATACTTGCCTTGCTCATATGAATATTTGAGATGACAATAATGTGTATTCCTACCATGGCCAAAAAATAGCACAACAATGTTTCATTTCGATTAAGGTGGGTTGCTGCGCAAACGTTGCACGTTTGTTATTAATGCATTATTACTATTACTTATAACTCAATATATCTATTTACATATACTCATGTGCTTCACTGCACTTTTGGATTGCACCATTCCGACGCATTGACTTGCTCTTTTCTACATTCAACATAAATGCACAGCATGCAATCGCATAAATTCAAATGTGCAAATAGCTAGGTAGTACCTGTAGTAGTTTTTACACGTTTACTTAATTTCATCATGTAACTTTCAAAGACAACTTTGACATTTCATGTTTGTGACTGCTTGCAAGGGAAATAATGTTCAGTTGCTTTGAAATATAATATTATGGGGTATTCCCCTACTGTTAAACCCAGTTGATTAAGAACATTGTCTTGAAAACATTAATTTGGGTGTGGGTTACAGTGGGTTTTAATTGCTGTGTGCTCGTCTATATGCGGTTTTATACACACACGGAAGGAAAAGCAACCGAAATTTGAAATAGTCTTTACTGTGTCAAATTGGATGGCTAACTTTGTAGAAACTAATTTTAATTGCCCTGCCACTTGATATTTTAATTATTTAATATTCATTTTAATTTGAGACACTAATTGAGTTATTGAAAATTGGTATACCAATACAATGTAAATTAATACAAGAATATTTTAGCACAAACAATCGTAGCCAGATGAATAGCTAGCCTGTGTATTAAAAATACTGCAAGTTGACGCCTATAGAAATCTTCTTTCGATCCGTAGCCTGTGGATCAGTACCACTGTTAATGCATTTTTGCACGAAATCGTCTGTCACTTCCAATTAAGGGTATCGGCCTTTACTCTTTCATTAAAATGACTCATTCAATAATCAATAATATCATAATAGGAGTATAAGATCAAGTGATACAGAGCAGATTGAAGCATGATAGCATGGTGGTAGTATAGTGGAAGTATTATTATTGCAAGGTGTACCTTTCGTTGCCGAGAACACACTGATCAGATTAATGAGACAACAGGTGTATATATAGACGCAAGCTGTGTGTAAGTACCCGAAAGTTAGCAGTAAATAGGAGTTGGCAGAATTGAAGAACTCCTTATATGCAATTTGACAAGACAATGTTAGCATGATACGACAAGATATACACAAACAAAAGAAAGATGACGGTGCTACTTGCAGTATATTACATTTTTATATTATTTGCAATATACTGTCTTCTACTAGCAGCAGTACATCAATACTACGATTACATTTCCATATTGATAGGTGAGTGCACCTGTGTCATGGGAAAGAATTACTAAGCAAAGATATGCAAACAAAACAAGCCATCAATCCCTTTTACTTTTTTACTCGCATTGCACTCTAACTCTTCTTCTATAAATGTATTTACACGAAAGTAAGTGTGGTAGCAAAGGTGAATCGAGTATTGCTCACCATTAGAAAAGCGGGAAGATTCATCCGACGCAGCACAGTGTTCTCCATTTGTGAAACACGAAGAAAAATTCGAAGCAGTTCCTTCTCCTTTTCAAGTTGTGTAAGTAGTGCATTGCTTGACGCCTGCAAACAATAATAGAATGATACAATAAAATTTAGTAAGCATATGTAAGAGATTGGAGTGACGAATAATTCATTATGGCTGCACTTCTCATCCTAACATTACATTCGCTACAAATAGATTAAACGCCGACAACAGCAATGACAGAAGTTCTAAGGCACAGTGTTCCGTCGCCGATCTTCTGGAGTGTAAGTATTTTATTACTATTTATAAATAATTCCTTAGACATGCTACAATATACTAGATTATTATATATTAATCATGTTTTTTCCAGTGAATTAGAAATTCACTGACTTTTTCGTCGTTGGGGTATGTACGAAAGATTTGGAAATTGCAAATATGCTTAGAGGATACTTTAGGCATAAATTTGGAGCCTCTGCAACCTTTGGTAAAAGCACACGTTATCTAAGGTAATATTTTCCCCCTCAAGGTTAAATTTAAATAAATAACTCTTGCCTATTTACCGTAAAAACCGATATAATATCCACAGTCGAAATAATTCCAGGGGGACATTATACCAGTTTTTACGTACAAGTTTTCTCTTGGAACAGTAATTCCCCAGGTATATTAAATCACCCACACTTGCCTAGGTGAGGGGAAACAAGACAAAAACAGATTACAGCCGACATAAAATTGAAACAATCAGATAATAATCAACACAACCATCCTTGTACCAAGTAAACCACTTCAGTTTTAAGATACAAAACAAGACATTACTATTTAAAAAAAGAGAATGCACATTCACTTCATTCGTCTTTTGTACGACGTAGTGTATTTAGTAATCTTCTATGGCCTGGCCTAGTCTAACAACAGCCAATTCTCATTCTTAAGTTAAAGTATACATAAAGCCAATTCAACTATTACATACCAGTACCATGAGTGAGTGTCTAGCAAGCCTCATTTGGCTCACCTCCACCTAATTCCTCTATTCATCGTCGTATAATACATCAAGTAAAGCATAATACACATTATCAGTCAGTCAGCGTTACTTACAACGAAAACATTGTCATCTTCAATCGACATTAAGTACATTCGGTTTTTGTGGTCATAAATTACTTGCTGTTACTTGGATTAAACCTTTTCTACAGGATAAACGATTAGTTTCGTTCGTGTGCGTATGAGTAATGCTCACGTAAGACCATGCACTTTTTCTCACAATAATAATAATATCTTCATTAAGTACTGTTGTACTAGATAAAACTACGTCACCAGGTACTACTACTACTACTACCTTGATAAGTTTTACACAGTCATTAATTATAAATCAAATCAACGCAGACATGTACGATATGAGAGCGAGCGCTTTGACTTTCTGTTGTACTTGTTTACGACAATGACAAAACCGAAGCAGCGCCTTATGCCAATACTCAATGCAGTTCTCACTGATAAGAAGCGTCACTCATTGTCTATATTGTTCGTTATTGTTATGAGGAGTACCAGTTAATACACTGCAGAAACTATACCAATAAACATATAATTATAAATCTACAGGGTGAAATTGTAATGCACAATGGCACAATTTAACGACTTCGTTCGAAAACAATCGCTTTGACATTCATGGCTTTGAGTTTCGCTCCATTGTACTTGACAACGGTTGAGATATTCTCTACAATTTCATTTTCCATTTCTATACATGACGGTGACGTGACTCCTAAGTGCTTATCCGTGTATCTTCAAGAATTCAAGTTTAATTATAACTTTTGAAAATAATTATTAGTTGCATTAGGTGTACATATATTATTCTTAATAGAAAAAATCCTATCTTTATTTTTCTGTGAGTCTGAAGTATTTATAGAACACCTTTTTTGAGAAAGAGACGCACACGACTCGTTGGGACAAATAATAATAGATTTCTAATTTGACTTAATTAATCCACAAACCTGCTTTATCGTGTCTACATTTTTGCAGGTTCCATTAATGAGTGCAGTTAGAAATTCTGGTTTATTGAATGCAGTTTGGATGCTCATAGCACCAAAAACGTGTATGTAATGCATAGATGGAGGAAAAATGCATTCTCATTTATTATTGTTGTGCAGTGATTGTAACTGGTACGTCGCGGATTAGCGTACGTGCATAGCCTGCATGGAGTTTTAATAAAGGAGATAAGAAAATCGACTGGTTCAATTACAACCGATATCACGTATTACTATCTTGACTGAGGTACGCTTTCGGCTATCGACTGCAGCTATGGGCCAGTGTAACTGTCTTCATTATTCCTTGTTAATGATGAAACTGATGTGTTACCAGAGATGCAGAGAAAAAACAGAAATCTCCACTGCCCCTACACGTATTCATTCGCTCAATCAAACAGACCGGTTCACTGTATTCATGTCGTATAAAGGAGAAAGAAAGTCAGTCAAAATGCCGCGTCCAAAACAAAACAGTTGACTAGTATATAGCTTTATAAATTACCAATAGCCCATATTTTTCTCTCTCTCTACTTAAAATCTTTCTCACAACAAGCATTACATTTAGAAAACAAGTGGATCTGCACAATCTGCAGTGCAAATTTGTCATCGAATATTATGTGGCCATGATAATAATTGTATTGCATATAAAATGCATCGTGAAGGCGATTAAAGTTCACTGACATGACACTTGTTTTCCAATTTTGTATCATAGTTATCGTTTGAATGACTGTAAAAGAATTTTTAAAAAGTCGTGGAATAAGAATGCACACATTTTTCTAACCTTTAAGTGAACGTGTACGTTTTTACTTGCAAGGTAGTTTGCACAACCTGCTGCTCTACAATTTTACTGTTTACTATAAACGAGGAGACATAAAAATTAAAACGCTACATATATCCAACAAGAAAAGCAGAAATTGGTAGCAGTCAATGAATCTCAGTCATGATTGTGTAGATTGTGAATGTGTGGGTAGAATATTTTATTGCTGAAGATGAATAATTTAAAATGATCCCATGTCGAAATGGTTACCTGCGATGTGAAAAGTAAACGGTTATAAATTAAGTTAAAGTACCTGGCGGGTGCAGTAGTTTTCGAAAGCGCACATCATCGTCTCACCAAAATCAATAAAGATTTTCCCCAAATTCACAGCTGTCAAATCCTCATCACGAGCCTCCCCACTAACAGATTCGATCGCAACTTTCATCATTGACGTTAACTGCACATTGATTTGTATCAGCTCGTCCACGTTCAAGAAAATCTGATCCAATTGGTCTTTGGTGAGAAGGCCAGCGATTTGTATTGGGTTGTAGAATTCCTCTGCAATAATCTGAAAATAATGGCAGAGGAAGTGCTTACACCGAGGAAGGGGCACAATGCGATACTAAATGCTTGCAGAGAGCGAGCAGTGAAAAAGTATTCAGACTTGACTTACGTTGAGATCTCGACCGTACTTTAATTCAGTCTCGAAAATCTCCATTATAATCTCTTTCCGCTCGTTTCTCTTTCGATCGCAGGAATTGCACAGGTTTATGCTGCCCACAATTTCTTCGTCCGTGGACGGGACACCTAATTTGGCACTGTCAATTTGTGCGTCGTTGCAATCGGGACAGAGACGATTAGCAGACTTTTTGTTATTACTGGTAACCAAAGTAGAGTTGTTGCTTCCCGGTGAAATGCCACTTGTTACTGCAATCAAGCTGCCCGACTCTGATCCTATTCCAGAGTCGTTCCTCTCGATATCGACGAACTTTCTTCCTTTCTTTGAACTTAGGGATGAGGATTGACTGGAAGAGTTCTGCAAAAAAATGTCATCGTTTTCAGAGAACAGTGAATAATACAATAGACAGGACATGGTTACGAGTGTATTTAATAAATCTAGATATGCACGTGCACTATCAAGAACTTGTCTTCCTTCCTTCCTGTGCCCACTCCATTCTCGTAGGATTTTTACTTCCTTTATTCCATTATTTATCACTACTCTCTCGTAATAGCATCCTTTTCCGTCCCGTATTCTTTTAAGGAGCACTTGGCTACCTTTTATCTGCTGATATTGAGATATGTCTGAATTATCGCTCATTTGTATTTATTTGCAAAGCTTTATAGATGCTCAACGAAAGGGAATTGCAAAAAAGTGGTCTGGTATTGTGGACATTTTTAGTATTACTTATTTACAGTGTTAATAAAAGTCCCCAACAATTGACAATAAGTAAATAAATAAGTTTACACTTT
>JABASC010000786.1:0-31872 GCA_019776185.1 Plutomurus gul | reverse complement strand
AACCCAAAAATCAAAAACCCAATAACCCAAAAATCAAAAACCCAATAACCCAAAAATCAAAAACCCAATAACCCAAAAGCCCATGAAAAACCCTTGGGTCGGGGTTTTTGGTTGAAAAACCCTGGGTTTTCCCTTCCCTGTTGGAAATATACTATACCGTATATTTCGTCCGTCCAAAAAGAGATTTATCCGGCATTTCATAGGTTTTATTTTTGGACATCCATTTTTGGAAACTTTTCAAAATTGCCGAAATTTTATAAATGATTGCTTTAGTTAAAAAAGTAAATATTCCTGAGTAGAAATTAGAATTCATTGCTGCTCAGTGCATTTCAGGTATCCAAGCTATAGGCACCAAGTGCTCGATTGCACATCAATTCCTGAATCATCAGTTTGGCGTGTTATTTACTTACCATGGGCTTGATAGAGAGGAACGTTAATTTATCAGACATTCCAACATAAGGTATAAATAACGTTCAATTAAATTGCCCACTTATGTTACATTTTGGTAACTATAGCGGTTGACTTTGAAGTTGAACGTGAAGAAAAGTTCGCCGCATGCACTTGACATCTGACATCACGCCTTCCTAATCTTATTGTCTCTCGTAGTATAAATTTAATCTCTCTTGATTGATAACTGCATACATTCTAAACATTAAACAAAAAAACGTGTTGCATTGTATATATCACATTTTAGGTATCTGTTAAATAAATATAATATTCAACTCCCATAAAACTAGAACACAACTGTGTACTTTGTACAAACACTTTTCTTTTCACTGCAAATTGATTCTTATTGCTGTTTTGGCTATCAAACGGAGTTTTGCAAGCACTTGCGAATGTATACATAATGTGTGTGTGTGTTTTATTTCGTCCTTAGAATTAATTTTCTGATCGTACGACAAAATTGACAAGATAGGAATGTACAGATTAAAACTGAGTACTCCTTCTCCAGCAAGCGCATACTGTTATTTTAATTATTTTTCACTATAATTTGCGTTTTTGAATGGTGGTTTGTATAGTAAAGTTAATATTGCAACTGCATTATGTATGAGAATAGCTTTGAATCCGCTGCAAGGTGAATGTGAATATAATGGGCTGTGATTGTAATTTACATTGTAAAGTTAGTAGTGATCTGAATCACGAGGTTAGCCTTCACCGAAGTTGACAATACCAATCACGCAACATTTGGAAACAAAATATTTTTTTGGATTTAAGTACAATAAATCTTTGGATATAATATTTCCGCATCTTGTGATTTTTATAATAAATAGGAATTGAATAGGAATCTCAAAATCTTTTGGTCGTTCTTGAATTCATTCAATACTTATAATTTTATATTTTAAAGTGTTGTGAAATTATAAGCTTAAAAATAAATACTTATGCCTTTGTACATTTTAATGGTTGTGAAATGAATAAAATGATGTATAAATTTAAATGAGTGTACGTGAATACTAACGTTTTCTAAAATAACATTTTTAATATTTTCCCCATTTTTCCCACCTCCCACCTAAAATCGACCACCCATTTTTACCAGGTGGTAAAAACCACCTTCGAACACTGATGCTACTTTTGGCATTTCAAGTACTTAAATAGCAATTTTGTCATTATTATTAGTATACCGGAAAAATGTAAAGGGTTGCTAGAAACTTTTTGATGGAATTGTAGAGAACGCTTGTATTTATTAATTAGATTTATAAAGTTCGGTAAAATGTATTGACCCTTTTCAATTAATTTACAATAATTTCCATGTACTTTTTCCAACATTGTACAATTCAAACGTTCTTGTTTTGATCTCTACAGTTGTGGTTCCAGGTGCCTCCTATAACATGCTCCCCCTTAATTACCCCTGTGATCTGATAGGTAGTTTGTAAACACGCTTTGGTAATATCTTCAAGTTTTAAACTGTATAATAATTACGGCGTAAGTAATTATCAATGATAATATCTGCAAAATCACATAAAGTAAGAAGAATAGCGTAAATAAGAACAAACGTAAATTATGTTTTTGTGATGTACCTATGTATATACAGAATACCTACACACAGCTTTTTAAGAACGTTCCAAAGGGCTTACACGTGGATGCTATAAAGTGCACAAACAGTGCCAAACAATGGTAACTACGCTAAATTCAGTTTCTATGGTTACAGGATTATTGTACAGTTTAGATCATTCACGTATACAAGTCCTTTGCGACGTTCTTCAAACAATTCTCTGTGTGTAAATCTACAAGTGGTAATTTTATCTGAGCTGACATTTCCCACAAATCCGTAAGTGATTGTAAATGCGTTTCCCCCATTAATTCCAATACAATTCGTGGAAATCTCCTGAAAGAGTAGAGCGACACCATCTGAGGCTGGATCTGGTCGTTTACATGATGAGGGGTAGCGGTCATACGACTTCCTATACCATTTGACAAAAGCCTTTACCTGTAACAATAAAGTTCTCACAATCAATGAATTCTCACTTGCTCACGGGTTCCAAGATTAATTTACCGAATTGTTGACTTCAGCTGCGGCAAATAATATTATAGAATCAATTGTGGCATAGCCCAAGACGTTTACAAAACGATGGCTATTTCGTTGCAAACTTTTGGAAGCAACGCTTGCGTAGGTAGGAAAAGTAAAAAACACCAGTGTGAAAACAATGTAACTTATTGACTCGTTAATTATTTCCACGAGTGAGCACAACTTTACAAAATCTCGGATGATCTACAGATAAAAATTAAACAATTTGAATTTCAACACTCATTTGAATAATTTCATACCGAAGTATAGAACATAGAATGTGCGTGAAGTTGTGGAATGCATTAATCACTGCAGACTCACTGAAAATTTTGGATTCGTGTGAACTAATTCCCATTTTGTTCCATTTTTTTAAAAAGTGTGAATATATAATGAGAAGGTAAAGTGCATATACCTTTTCTCTTTCTACGTCGTTATAAACCCGAATTTTCAATTTCTTCAAAAAGACCTTGATTAGTACAAGCACAGATACAGTGCAAATCATGATAACCCATAATCCGACAAGATCATTAAAATTAAGAATGAAGCTGGCGACAGTGTGCCAGATTCCTAAAACTGCATCAGGCAGCAAATCCCATTTAAATGGAGATTTCTTGAAAATAAAAGCAATATTTTGCATTAATTAAAAAAGGTGACACTTGGATAACTTCCAATAATTGTAAGAAAGGCAATTCTTACATAGTAACATAATTTTGCACTTTTAATGATTTGGGCCACAAATTCTTCCAGTGTGTTTCCACAACCTCCCGAGCAAAACTGGAATAAAGAGCCTACAACAATAAGTGCAGGTGGTAATAGAGCCAAAATTCTCATCTGAGCAACAGAAACATTAATGTTGATAATAAACAAGTCATATTAAAATTTTGTTGATAAATATTTTAACATAACCACAAAACCTATACAGCCATTTTGAACGGTCAAAACTTCAAGTTGAAGGCATACTTCCACGAATTCATTCAAGAGACGGACAAATTGCTTTTGTTTTTTCCAGAAAGTCCAAGCGATTACAGCCAAGTACATGAAGTACATCAGTGTAAAGATGGGTTCTAGAAATTTGTCGATGGCATTCGTTGATTTATGATCAAAAGTTACCACTTTATGAAATACTTCTATTGCAGCCATAAATTGTAATGCGAGGGTGGCCACCTAAAATAACATTGAAATTACAAAAAAATACAAATGCCGTGCCCCTGGCCGTTCAAATTTTTTAAATTTAGTAATTGTTCTCAAACACATAATCTATTAAACGAACCCGTTTCACTGAATTGGTTTTTCCGTGAAATTTTCCACTGACGTTGCAAAAATTAAGTGAAAAAGGAATCACTAAACAGAAACTGCAAAAATTCAATACATTTCTGAGAGGCAGTACGAGAGATGGAATTGAGGGTGTCTCAACTATTTTATCTTTCATATTCTTGAAGTTTTTCGTAGCAACACAATTCGACATTTTCATGTCCATTTTCCAAAAGTTGAAAGAAAAGAGATAAAATTGATGACGGCAAGCCATTTTACTTCATTTCACTTTAATTATCCAATTGCTTTTTTTGTTTACGAATGATCATTAATGTATCGACAATCGAATTAATTAGAACACACCTTGATTTGAACTGGAACAATATTTGCAAGACCCGCAAATTGTTTTTTGGGTCCAACTTCGTGGAAACAAATTTTATAATTGAACATAATATACAATTGCAATTATGGTATTACATAATATTGAACTTCAAATAAACTTTAACTTCGATTGTTGAAAAAATTGATGAGATAAAAACATGTATCATAACTTTTTTATTCACTTATATTATTTGATTTTACTTCAGTTGGACGTTAGACGAAGAGGGAATAGGGTTCCTATAATTTCAGACAATTTTTTTATGGACGTCAATTTTTGAACGCTTGCTACTTATGAATAAAACGATACTGCTTCACTTTTTGAATTGTACAATTATGACTGCGTAGGTAAGAATCAATGATAATATCTGTAAAACCAAGATGGAAAATTATCAAAGTTGTGGTCAATCAAGTAAATTAGTTTTTAGTGTTGCTATTACACCGCAGTTAGCCAGAAAGGGAGCACTTTTAAAATTAAATAGCATGCAGGCCCCCTGAGGGTGATGGCGCGGAATACAATTACCGGGACTCTCGGTCATACAGAGCACACACTTTTGAGTATGTTAAAAAGTGAGTTGTTAGGTAACCCATTTTTTCACTTGGGTCACTCAGACAGAACAAACAATTGTGCTCCCAATCTGACGACCTGACAGTGGTGACATGTACTGACATTTCCTACGAATCCATAAGTGATTGTGAATGCGCTCCCTCCATTTATTCCAATTTTATTTGATGAAATCTCCATGAAAAGTAGTACCACATTATCATTGATTTTGTCGGATTTCTTTTGCTCCGGCGATAAGCAGTCGTACGATTTCCGATACCATTTTACAAATGCTTGCAACTGCACAAATGAAAATAAGGTGATTGTAGTTGATATTTCTCTTTTAAATAGTTAAACTTAATTGTTTTGAGATCCTTTTACCGATCTGTTGACTTCAGCGGCCGAAAGCAGCATCAGCCAGTAAACAATAGCATAGTAAATTATATTTGCTTGGTAGTAGCTGCTTTGTTGTAGAAT
This sequence comes from Plutomurus gul, assembly GCA_019776185.1. Classification (NCBI taxonomy): domain Eukaryota; kingdom Metazoa; phylum Arthropoda; class Collembola; order Entomobryomorpha; family Tomoceridae; genus Plutomurus; species Plutomurus gul. The sequence continues at coordinate 26,719 of JABASC010000786.1, read as the reverse complement.
ATTCGTAAGAACGCTTGCGTATAACGGACTTGAACAGATGACAGTCGTAAATACAATGTAACTCATTGCCCCGTTGATTGCATCAATCAGAGAGCACACCTTCAAAAAGTCTCGCATTTTCTTGGGGAAAAGTAGAAAAAAATGTCTCAAAGCAATTCTAAAAAATTTGCAAATTTAAAGTGAATGCAGTCTAAATTCGATTTTTAAGTTTGAATCGTGTAAAATGGAATGTGAAGGGAATTAATTAAATGGGGGCGACTAAAGTTTTTAATTAAAAGTAAACAACATTAGAAGCACGGATTACTTAAGAAGAAAATCATTTCTGTTTCAACCGAAATTATTAATCATGAGGTAAATTAGTATAATGTTTTACCATTTCTCTCTCGTGTGAATCGTAGACGCGAACTTCTAATTTCTTCAAAAAGCACTTAAGAGCAATGAGCGTCAATAAAGTACAATGCAGAGTTAGCCATTGTGCGACACGATCACTAAAACCATACATGAAGCAATAGATAGTATGCCATATTCCTAAAATTTCCTTTGGTAGTAAATTAATTTTCAGCGGCGAATTCTGAAATAAATATTTATTAAATTAAATATTTTACACATACTTGTCTATAGTATGGAAGTATCTACCGTGCTCAAATAAATAATAAGCACTCACATTGAACAGGCGTTTTGCTCGTTTCATGATTTCAGCTTCGAATCCTCCTTCAATTATCTTGTCAGAAAAGGCAGAATAAAACTCGATGATTGTAGAAGAAATAATTAGTATGGGTGACACGAGAGCCAAAACCTGCGTCTATTCAGGAAAAACGTTGAAATTGGTTTGTGTCTATTATAATAATAACAATATATGCGCAGAGAGATCAGTGTTTCAATTTTGGCAAACCGCCTACAGACAAAAAATCCTATTTTTGGGAATATTGCTAGTTATCCCTGGTAAAAGAATCTATTTTTGAAATAAATTGATAAATTGGGGAACTTGGGAAGAAATTAATCCAACAGCATAAAAATTTTGTATTTATAATTACTTCATTTAAATATGTGAAATAAAAATTAAAAAATTGGTCACCTTCTCTATTTTTTCGCATGCGAAAAGAGGAAATTGGCTGAAAAAAATGGAACTCGACTGACTTGGATAGGTATTTATAATAAAACTTTAAATTCATATCATCTACCGTATTTCAGCTTTTAAACGCAGGGTACGAACTGAAATGTTTAAACACCGGGTCAAAGTTGCGCCAAAATCTCTAAACGGTATGTACTAGTGTAGTTTATTTAATATATTACCACAAAGCTTGCTCGGTTATGGTGCACATTAAAAACTTTAATCTGAACGAAAACGTCCATAAACTCATTCAATAGACGAACAAATTCGGTTTGCTTTGTCCAGAAAGTCCACATTATTACGCCTAAGTTTGTCATGTAGAGGTAGGACACAGACTTCCCGATAAATCTGTCGGTAGAATCTGACGACTTTATCCCTGATTTCATTATGTGAAAACATTCAATCAAGCATATCAGCTGTAATGCAAAAGTGGTGACCTGTTTGACAGAGATGGAAAGCATTTACACGATATTGTTGTAATTATATTGCAGGGGCGTATCCAGCCTATTGGCCCGTGGCCTTCCACCCGGATCAAACAAATTAACATAGGAAGGATAGGGCGGGCCCTGCCCCCACCGAATACTTTTTCTGGATACGCGCCTGTTATATATATTGAAAATTTGTTAGGCTATATACCTGTTTAAAAGTAGTCGTTTTTCCATGGAACTTCCCGCAAACATTGCAAAAGTTTATGGAGAACGGAATCAGGAAAGAAAAGTTACCAAAAATTAATAAATTTCGTAGAGGAAACAGAGCAAATGGAAATGTGTGCTTCGTAGCTTTACTTTGTTTATTTTTGAGATTTTCCACAATTACGCAATTTGATGGAAAAATATTGGTTTTCATTTTTTTATATTGCAAAAGCCAATTGAATTAGGAATTGTTTTTATTGTTTCTAGAATGTTTTTCCGACCTTCCTTTAGTTTCCCAACCGTGCGATGGAACTCCAAGGTGGACTGAATGCAAAACTCATTAATCTTATTAGTAAAACTATATTAAGTATATCAACATTTGCACACACTTGAATTGGCATGATATGATCCGGTTGGGTGTTAAATTACGAACACTGGTATGAAGAGGTCGGACCATTTCATTTTTAGATTTTTTCATTTTTTCATTACATTTTTAAAATATTTTCATTTTTCGACATTTTCATTCATAAATATTTTCATATTTATTCATAAAACATTCTACCAACATTTATATGAGCGATACAATGCAAAGAAATTGTGAACTTGCAATAAATCTTATAGCTCAAGGTTTACAATCTATATGATTATTATTCGTGCATTACTTGTCTTTTTGTATTTTTATTACAAGGTGTCTCATTTGAATAATTTAGCATTAATAAACTTTGAAGGACGATTACAGCATTTACATATAATCCAATAAACAAACCTGATGTAATGTACACTTCCTTGTTTGAAAAGTGACGTAATCCTCTTTACTTTTACAGATAGAGATTGGAATAACACAAATGAAATTACCAAATCTCAGCAAATATTTAAATGGAATCACTACACTATTTTCTTTTGCTCTTGCAAAATGGGCACCAATTTTCTTCATTCTAAAATGTTTGCTGCAAGTTAAATCCACACAGCCAATAAAACTATTTTTACGTGATTCAAAATGCTCTCGGGTTTTGTAAGGATAGTCCATTATAATGCGCATTCCCAAATCTGTCACAACCACGGAATACACGCATACAACAAATCAACAAGCGTAGGTGACGAGTACGACCAATTTTGGAGACACTTGATGAAATGGACGATTAAAAGAATAAATGGAGCGGAATGAATGAATTTCCTTTCGAAAACAACGCCCGTCGCATCATTCAAATTATTAATAATTTGTTTGCTCTATCATAACAAATATAATTTATTATGGAAGCAGTGGCGTAACCAGACGCTGTCCCTAAGGTAATTGGGTTTTCAACCCCGTAAGTCCTCACTACCACCACATTGTCGGGTCAGGCAAAACACGAGGTCGCAGATGGTTGAACCGGTACCAGGGAATCAGAGTAGTTAGCATCTAGAATTTTTTGAATGAAAATGGACAAATTTGGATTGGGATTACTTACACCAAGAAACTTGAAACGTTGGTCTTACATAGCAGTTTGTATGTAATTATTAAAGTGTCCCATAGTTTGTCCCTATGAAATCATCCCTATAGAATAATGAATGTGCAGCTTGGTTTTCATGAATCTGCCTATACAGTAATATGGTGACTAAACCCAATCGGCACATTGAATATTGGCTGAATTCAGTATTCTATAGGTATCCTTTTTGACAAATTTTAAGGCACGAATTACAATCCTTTGTTTAGTAATGTATACTGTGGTTATTTAAAGACATACAGTTTGAAAATTTTAACATTCGGTCTATTTATTTATTAAGTTGGTCAATTTTAAACACTTTGCCTGGCCTCAAACAATGACGTAGAACTGGATGGATCAAGGAAAACGAAAAAAGAGTCCAATTTAATACTCTCAACCCCATTTTGACCTTGTGCTGCTTGCACGCTTCGCAGAATGAGTTTCTATGAAATTTGCATTAGAGTTACTTCAACGTATAAACATTAGAAATGTCATTCAATAGGAAAAAATATATCACTCTCTCAAGCGGAAATGACAACCACAAGTAAATGAATCAAAGCAAATAAGAAGGTGGCACACTACGACACATTTGAAGCTTGAATCAACGGAATAAGTAAGTCAATAAATTCAGCAAGTGATTAAAAGCGCAATTATCAAAATGTTGGATTTTGATTCGATGTTATTTCAAGTCGGAGAATTTGGACTCTACCAAAAGTTGTTGTTTCTAATTCAAGCTCCATTTTGCATACTTTTTGCTTTCGTTGCCTTTAGTCAACTCTTCATGCAAAACTATCCTCCTGTATTTTGGTGCCAGCAAGGTGATAACATTGAAGTCTTTAAATGTTCCACGCTCTCTCCTGCCCAAAAGTATATTTATTTATTAAACATGGAAAAACTCTTTAACAATTATTCCATTAATAAAAAGTGAATGAAACTTACCACTTTTAATTTTGTTGGTTGTTTCAGGCAGAACTTGTCTTACCCTTTTGTTAACGGTGCAATAGATGCCTGCAATCGACTTGTCATCGACCAGCTTTTCATTCGAAAACTTTCAAACGAAGAGAAGGTTCATTTGTAAGTCTTTTTACTCTGTGCTTGTCTAAGAATAGGTTAATAATCGTGACGAATATTTTTTTTATTTGTACTAAGGCGAAATGGTACATGCGCAGAGAATACAGACCCGTGTCAATACAACGGTTCTATATGGTACTCAAACTCGCGAAGGAGGGATAGCATTTTTTTGGAACCTTCAACGAAAAGAAATAATGGTGCAAAACCAAGAAACAATAATCCCGATGTTGCTGGATCAAATCCCATTAGCACAATCACAAGTACTACTGAGAGGACACGTTATTGGAGAAATGATCCATCTAGACAAGGTTATGGAAGCAATTACTACGGCCAAGGAAATATATTTCCAAAGGATCAAAGGGGTTATGGTCAAAGTGGCAGCACTAGAACCGTTGGACAGTCTCAATCCTCAATTGAATGTGGAATTAAGAATTCTTTGAATCCATCCACCAGGTTGGAATTTGAAAACGTGACAAATTCAAACAATCCAATAATAAGGACAATTTCTGGGGCATGTTCCAATGTTAGATGGGAGTCCCCACCGGGACGGTACGCCATCTACTACCCAACTGTTGTCTCAGAGGTAAGCTCTCCAATCCTGTTGTAATTATCCCCGAGTGATTTTTTATTGTGATTCATTAATTTTTCATTTTAGAACATTATCATGTTAATTAGCATTCACATTATTAAATTTAAAGGGAAACTGGTTTTGCAATGCAAATATATACGTGACAATATCCCAATCTTTTTATTTTGCTGGAGCAATTGTGGGGAGTTTCCTGATTGGATGGGTAGCGGATACGTAAGTTACAATCTGTTAAACACTAACTACCTCATCAGAAAAGCGTGGGATTAATTTGAATGAATGCTGACATGATTCCAGATTTGGAAGATTGCCTGCCTTTGTACTTGCAAATGTAGTGGGTTCAATTGGTGGCCTTTTATCTACAACTACCTCAAATTTTTACTTGTTTACATTCTTTCGATTTATAACTGGGATGGCTTTCGATAATTGTTACATGATGCTCTACATATTAGGTGATTTCATTTCCCACATTTATAGTTACCTTGTAGTAGTTTCTGAGTCATCCTATATTCTCTTACATTCTATGTTGTATCTTGTATCTATCTAGTATTGGAATTTTGTGGGCCAAGTTACAGGTAATAAATAATTACAATAAATCTGCCTTAGTGCCTTGTAGAATTAATTCCGTCAACTGTAATGTCAAAATGTTTTGATTTCAGGACCGTAGTCGCTAATTTAAGGTAATATTTCTTTTCCACCACCTAACAACATACTTTGACTTTTCCTCGAATTCTGTTGCCTTTAATTTGCACTGTAATATGTAGCATCGGTATTTTCTACACATTTGGTACGGTGATTCTCCCTTGGATTGCTGTGTGGTGTGGAGATTGGAGACTTTTCGGTCGCGTAACTGCTCTGCCAATGTTGTTGGCTCTGACGGTGCCCTTTATTGTTCCTGAAAGCTCCCGGTAGGTCTGAAACATTTAAAACAATGATTTTTTCGATTTATACGTACTTTATGCGCATCAAATTTTGTTAAATGGCCTTTTCTGTACAGGTGGCTACTGTCAAAGGGAAAAGCGAAGCAAGCTACAGATATCCTACGAAGATTTGCCAACGTTAACAGAAGAAAAGTAGACGAAAGCGTTTTTATAGAATTTCAGGTGATGCGTCTGCGTTCTCCTATTTCAAAAGCGTGTTTGAAAAAATAATTTTTACGTGTAATGTTTCAATCGTTAAGGAAGGGGCTCAAAAAATGTACGACGAAGTTATAAAAAACGAAGTGGAACCATCGGTAGTCGAGGCCTTCAAAACTCCTAGACTCAGAACGACTTTTCTGGTTTTGGTTATTATGTGGTAAATTGATTAATTATTCCAGCTTCCGATTTTCTGAGGTTTTAGCTCTTCCAATTCGGTAGAATTGGATTTTAATCGATTTTTCATATAAATCTTTAGGTCTTGTACATCTCTAGTGTATGATGGGCACAATCGGAACATCCTTAACCTTGCGAATGCGGAATGGAATTTGTATTGGCTTTTCACTTTCGCCAGTTTAACCGAATTCCCTGCGGACATATTATTAATTCTGACTTTAGACCGTTTTGGCAGAAGATGGTTAGCATTTACCTCCCTCTGCCTGTCTGGCCTTTGTAGCGTTGTGGCTGCAGCAGTTCCTCGGGATCTCTGGACAGCCACTTTGGTCATGGCCTTGATCAGTCGATTCTGGATTAATATTTCCGTGAAAATAGGACTCCAATATGCAAATGAGTTGTTGCCAACAGTCATCCGAGCACAAGGAGTCAATATTATACACATAATTGGATACGTGGCCACCATTTTCTCACCTGTCATTGCTCTTGTCGTAAGAACAAGATTTTCGTTGAAATTATTGCGACACGAAAGTTCTCTTTCAATATTAAATGTTATTTAAAGGGTCGTACGCAGCCAGCATTGAGTTTAATTTTTCTTGGAGCTCTGGCTGTCACTGGGGGAATATTGTCCCTCTACCTTCCAGAGACATTGGGCGAATATTTGCCAAACACATTGGAAGAGGCTGAAGCATTTGGGAAGAATCAAAGTTTCTGGAATTGTCCTATTTGTGCCAAGTATTTGTTCATACATTTCTTGTAAATTAAATTAGTTTTGCGAAGTTTAATTTTTTTTTAAATTTTAAATTTAAAAAGACGTGAATTCATTGATGAAGTTGACGATGGGGAACCTTCAGCTGAAGTTGCTAAATTGAGGGATTCTTTTCGAGCGGCCCCTCGAGGCTCAATCAGCTCAAGCATAATTAACAATCCTAATAAACAGAAAAGTTTTGAAATCGACTCTGTTCCCAATGAGAGCACGAGGTTAAGGAGAGTCCAAACAAATTGAATCTCTAAATGCGTGATCAAAGTAGACATAGTTGACAATTATTTGAGAAAACATTTAACGAACTTGAAGAGAATTGCAATTTTGTATTTTCCCGATTCTATGTAAGCATTATGCAATAATTGTAATATCGTTGATATATTTCATTTAATTTTGCAGCCAATAAGTAATTGACTAATAAATCTTGTACACCCGTCAATTGTGAACACATAAGGTGTTCCTCTACCAAGGAGAAGGTAAACATGTGTATTTGGTTCTATTCCGAGTCACATCTTAAAATCACTCAAACGATGTGTACAGTATTATTAAAAATTAGAAGCAACTTCTTACAAGGCACAAAAAGTGCAATTTTTTCTACGGCATTTAAAATAATACAGCAATATTTGTTATGAAATTTTTAAGTATTACATGGTTTCAGAGGTTACAGCAGATATGTACTGACCATATCTTTCAATCTACACAAGAAATAGTAATAGATGAATGCATACTTGCAGTAGGTTTCCTCAAGGTCAGCAGTCAAGCATTTGTATTGAAACCAAAGAATACTGCAATCATTAATTACTGCATCATCAAAGTGTGCTTCTCACATTTAAGCTACACACTTTATTGTAACAGATACCGGAATCACGCCATTTCAGAAATTGTGTACCAGAAATACTATTAAGATGCAATAAGATCCATTCTTCCGTGTGATTCTAACGATAAGGCATACGAGGCAGGAGGCAGCGGAAAAGTGATAGAAAAACTAAAATTAAAATTCATTATAATCACTTGCTTTTACGCTTTCGTTGTCAGTTCGCAAGTTCTTCTTCTTACAGAAACTGCCTTAATTTTGCAAATTAGTAATAAGCGTAGGAAATGAGACAATTTTTCACAGTATCCACTCTTCTAGCAGTTTGCATTCTGCTCACTTGGCGTACTGCACAAGGTTCATCTTGTTTGACTAATTTTTGTGCTAATCCAAAAAATTCAGATGTTGATCACAAATGGGTAAAAAAATTATAATTTACAGTTTTCGTAGATTAGAGCAGTCTTTTCTTACATAATTTTCCGAGCCACGTATTTATTTTTTATTATTATAATGTTTGCAACATTAATGTGTTTTAAGAGTTCGATTTATATCTTAGATGTCACTATTAATAAATGTAATCGTTTTAAAACAATATCTACAATTTTTTAAAGAATTAATACCATTTATTTAAAAAAAAGTCAAATACAATAGAAAATTGCCTAAAAATAGCTTAGTCAGTGGTGCATTTATGGTTTTTATGTTTTCATCACTAAAACTGAACTTCTTATATTCCTATCCTATAAATCATTTCGTAAGATTAATGTAAATTCCAGCTTTACGAATATAACCCTGGAGGATGGAATTTCCAATTCGGGAATACGGCTGGACGAACAAGAATAGCAAATATACTTCACGGCAGGGAATTGAGTTTTGCGGAAGTGGATGATCGTGAAATGTGTTCACGCGTTACAATTGAATTTGCTGAAGATCACACTGGGGGCGAAATCTCTGGGTTCGGAAACAAAACCGCTAACTGGATTTGTCGCCAGAATTCCGAAGGCTACGATTGCCAAATTAGCAGTACTGAAAAACCTGACTTTAGTGAGTTCACATTAATGATATTTAAAATAATTTATTTATAGAAAAGCCCAATGATCTTCCCAGTTCACAATTATCTATTTTTAAAATTTTTATTCCAGGTTATCATTTGAAAGTTTATTACGTTTACTTTGATTCCAAAGAAAATCATAATATTATTGTTGGCGTGCATTGCTTCAATGACGGATTGGTAGGATGGCAAGCACGTTCAAAGTCGAAGACACTCACGGATGCTGAGCGGAAAGTCGTATACGACCACTTGAAAGAACAGGGATTTGATCCAGAAAACAGTGTAGAATACAGTCATGATAAATGCACCTAACTTTGTAATTAGAATAATAATATTTGTAAAATAGTTATTAAGTAAACAATTTGCACAGTATCTTTAGAATTTTTAATTTCAATGCAAATCTTTGTCTTTTAGGGTGTAATAATAAGTAACTTAATTCTATTGACATCTAACAATAAGTAGCACAATAATTGGTCAAAGTAAGGCAATGGTGGCACAACGAAGGGCGACTAACTAAATGCTGTCAAGAAACCTAACCTATCCATGTATAAATGCAAGAAAGACTAAATGTTGCCAAGTATTTATAACATGGATAGGTAGGAAAGCTTTTGAATGGCTGCCCGCGGTGCAACCACTGCCTTACCAGGACCCAATAATTTGATAGAGTAATATTTTGATAAATTGACAGCACGCTTTTTTCCGCTCAGTTTTTTGTTTATTTCTTGCACAAATTGTATTCACGCTTTAGGGAATTACGTAGTATAAGCTGCATTCAAATATTTGAAAGTAGTAATTATAAACATTTTATTAATTTTGCAGAAACATCTTCATTTTTTAAACTGAATAATAATTACTGCATAGGTCACAATTATTGAGAGTACCTAAAAGTTTTGAAAGATAGATCAATGAATTTAAATGGTAAATACTGACTTATCGCTTATGTAGAAATCATAATTTTTCTACTGACATTTCCCACAAATCCATATGTGATTGTAAATGCGTTTCCACCATTTATTCCAAGATTATTAGTGGAAATCTCTTGAAACAAGAGTGCTGCGCTGTCCTCAATCGGTTCACACTTCCTGTAGGGTGGAGAGTAGCAGTCGAAAGATCTTCGATACCATTTCACAAATTGCAGCAGCTATGTACATGGAAAAAAATTAGCGTCTGCTGATATCTTCCACGAATGACATAAAGTTAAGTAATTTAAGGAAATATTATTTGAGATGGGATTTACTGAGCTATTGACTTCGGCCGCCAAAAAAAGTACAAGACAATAAATAGTAGCGTAGATGAAATAATTTGCAATGCGACAGCCACTACCCTGCAGCAGAATATCTGAAGTATCGCAGGCGTAGTAAGGAAAAGTGAAAAATATAACCGCAAATACAATGTGACTCGTCGTTTGGTTGATTGTTTCTACCAGAGAACACAACTTTACAAAGTCTCTCATTATCTAAAGAAAAAAATTGCAAGCCAGTTTATTCGATAGTCAAGTACAAAGAATTATCGGAGGCAGAAGGCAGCTAAATTCTCATTACATATGAAGTATGAACTTGTAATAATCTAAAAGCTTATTTGCAATCTCGAATCATAATAAATTGTACGCATAATTTTATACCATATCTCTTTCCTCTTTTGAGTACTGACGAATTTCCAACTTCTTCAAAAAAGGCTTGAGAATAAGAAGCACGGAAAAATTACAAATCACTATCAACCATTGTCCGGCATGATCAATAAAGTTTAGGAGCAAGCAAGAGAATGCGTGCCATATTGCTATAACCAAATCGGGTAGCAGAAAATTCATTTTCAATGGCGAATTCTGAAAATGAATGATTTATAATTAGTTCAGAACAGTGGCGAGAAAATGACGAAAATATCCCCAAAAATTTAAAAACAATCGATTGACTCACATGGTAATAATCCTTGGCATTTTTCGCAAATTTTAGTAGAAATGATTCAGAAGTAATTTCACAATCTTCAAACAGGCACTCCAGAATTGAACTTAAAACTACTAGTAGTGGCGCCACCAGCGCAATAATTTGCATCTTGAGAGAAATCACATTTAAAATTGTACATATAAACAAGTCGTCCGTGATTAATTGATTTTTAAGTGAAATATTGGAGTTTGGAATCGGGAATAACAAATTAAATGAGTTTTTGGGATTAGGAATAGGAATTATTTAATAATCCTTCATCCGCATTACGAAGCATTGGCAAGTGTGGATTACAAATAATTCAATTCGATTTGACTAAATAGATATCATTCTTGCTAATTATGAATTACCATTAATTTTGTTTGACCATTCTCTTCACCGAAAACGTTAAGTTGAACACAAACTTCCATAAATTCATTCAACAGTCGTAAGATTTCATTTTTCTTTGTCCAGAACGTCCACGCTATTACGGCGGAGCATGCAAAGTATAAACATGCTACAAGTGGGCCAACAAATTTGTCAATTGGATCCTCAGCATCAAACTCCTTTGCTACAACGTGAAGAACTCCAATTGTACAAACCACCAACATTAGAAAAGTACCCACCTAAGTAATAATTTGAAGATGGAAAGCCATTTTAAAACCATTTATTCATTTACTATATACATTTATATCAAATATGAATACAATAATTGCAATCAAAATATTGAATATATTTAAAACGGCAAACCCTCTTCACTGCGTTTGTTTTTGCTTGAAACTTCCCACTTTTAGTATCGAATTCAATAGAGAAAGGAATTAGGAAACAAAAACTAACAAAACTTAATAAATTCTTTACAGGAAATACAAGAGGTGGAATCTTATAGGAGCAACCAATTTTATTTTTCCTATGGTCGTCTTTCTCACTGTTACCGCTAACTTTTTTGAAATAGTTGCTTTTCATTTTTTCAAAATCAATAATTCAATTGGAACTGCTACAGTCATGGATTTTCAACCAATTTTTATTAATTGAATGCTTTTTCCTTGACTTAATGTTAGAGTTGACTTTCCTTTTAATAATTCAATATAATATTTCCTTAGAGCTTTCCTCATTGTCACAAATAAAATGAAATGTGAAATACTAATAAATTAGGCCCAATCGTATTGACAATATTTGCAGACACTTATTTGGATGAGCCCAGACCAAACAAGTGTAGTGGCTGAAAAAATATTTTGTCATTCCAAAGGCGTGCATGCTTGAAAGTATTGATGTTCCATCACATTGAGGTCTTATGGTGACTTCGTTTCTAATGTGACTCTGAACTCTAAAGTTCACAGTCATGGGTTATTTTAAAACGGTACACGGTACGGGGAGAATTCATAAAACGACAATTCACACAACAACCAAACGTGATTCGAAAAATGCAAAGGAGAATTCATATAGATATAAATTGTAATATGTTAATTGATGTTTGTAATATGAATTGTTTGGATTAAATAGAATTTCCTTCCACTCAGTCAGTTCCTTTGTTGTTGGCATCATAAGCTCTAAAGCTAGAAAAATATGTACCTTGCGTGTTATCTACCGGTTTTACTATACCAACGTAATAGAGAACATAACATGCCAATTGAACCAATGTGTATAACCTTGTTAGTATGGTGTATTGAACAGACGGGTAGGATTAATGAAATATTCAGATAATTTCTTTGCTCGATAGTGCCAAGGTTTTCGTGTGTTTACGTATTTGGGCCCAGCAACAGGTTCTAACACGGTGCTTTTATTTTTAATACTCCTTGGCTCTGTCGTGAAACGACTTTAAGGTTTCTCTATTTTATGTTAAATGTCAAACGAATGGCGATTGATTGGTTTCTCTTACCTTCTCCTACTTATTTATCTCAATACACAATCGATTTTCACTAACCCAATATAATTATGGACATTTATTAAATAGGATATATTCCATATCACTCATTAAAATTATCCTCGTCGTATTGTTTACCTAATTTAGCACATCCTCACCTTTACTCCTAAAAACAGAGGACTGGAAGTGAAGTCATTCTTCATTCATTGTCAGTGTTTCAATTAAATTCCACACTGAATGAAAAACAGACAAAAAATTAATTAAAAGTCCACAAAAATTTGTATTTAATATTATGTGTGCATGTAATATTAAATACAGTATGATGAACAAGCACAAACCACATCGGTGCACAATATTTCATTACCTCATACTGCTCATCCTCACACGATTTGTATCAAGTATCGATTTTAGTAATTCACCCTGTATGAGGCGATTTACATCGTTTTCGAACAAAGATTTTACGGAAGCGTTGATTTTCCAACACAATAATATCCCATACACAATTTATTTTCAAAATAATAACTTTTCGCTAACTGCTAACAAGTATTCGGAACACTGTGGCCTGCAAATCATAATCGGGACAGACGTTACAAATATAATTGAAACTTGGAATACGCGTCACAAGGGAAACTATAAGTTTTTGATATTTTGTTCCAATTCCTGTATAATAAGAAGGATTTTGTTATCCTTTGATGCTCAAATCTATTTGTATAATCTTGACAACAATAAAATGTTTTTACTCTGCCCAACTTATGGGTTGAAGGAACTGCCCTTCCGCGGATTGCTAACGGATCCGTCACCATGCAATAAAATAAACAAAGACCGATACTATTTCCCAATTCTTGCAAAATCATTAATAAATGGATTTGATGGACGTTGTCCTTACATCAACAGAATATACTGTGGAAGGGAAGTTGGATCTATTGAAATGATAGAGAAGAAATTTAATGCCACTCTGTACCACAGTACAAGTAGAAAATTTGAATACGTGATTTCATACATTGTTTATAATCCTAGGTTAGAATTGGAAATATTTGTGCACTCTGAATCGGTGTTTACATCTGAACAAGACAAAACAAGTATATTTTATTGTGATAAAACAAATGAACGAGTCGGATTCAATACTTCAATTTGGATTTCAGCTTTTGATTTGGAAACTTGGCTTCTCATCATTTTGTTATTTGGATTCTCTAGTTTATGTTTTCGAAAGAAGAAAATATCCCTGAATTCCATGATAAAATACATTTTAGAAGGTTTTTCAACTTTAATCAGGCAAGAAAGTACGACGAGAAAATTACCGAAATTATGTATTTTATTATCGTTTGTTTCGATTGTGATCGCGACTTGCTATGAAACATTGGCGATAGAAAGTGTGATTGCTCAAACTCCTCTTCGCGTCTATCAAGATCTCGTTGAATTTGTGGGAAATGGATTCAAAATCGTTCAGGTTGTTGTTTACAGCGAAACCAACAATAACCTACCAAGAGATTTAGCATATCTATTTAAAAGGTACAATTTATCAATGGAATCATCGTTGGTTGTGCTTTACGCAAATCGATTCAAGTCTAAATCCGAATTTGAACAGGATGCTTTAGAAAACTCGAATAAAAGATACGGTGTTCTGTCGCCCTCTGTTTTGTGTGATAGGAACAATAAATTATTTGCAAAGACGCACCCTGGGTGGAATTGTAATTGTGTCAAAGATTCAATTCTGAATTCGTATCCTGACTTTAGTGTGATGTTGTTCTACAGGAAAGAGGATTTTTACATGTTCTTGACATTTTTACGAGAGAATGGATTGTGGGATTGGTGGGAAGAATTGGCCTTTTGGCCAGCCTTGAGCGATTATCAGGGACACAGTAATGAGTTGAAAGGTGTGGATCCGGTTTCAATGAATTCTCCGGTGGCTCAATTATTTTACTTGTTGACAATGTTGTTGCTCAGCTGCTGGATAATATTTATTCTTGAACTTTTTGTGAGTCACCGTGCTCTTATTTTGCAATGCGTACGAAAAGTGTTTCTAGATTTGAGAAATTTCATTCTTTACTTGTGGTCACAGAGATATCGTATCCACGAACTCTTTAGAAGGACCACGAGAGTACAAAAGTTTTGAGGAAATGAAATTAATGAAACAAAGGGGAGGAATTCTGCAAGTATCCTCGTTGTGTGTCCAACGCATTTTTTCATTTTCAAAGACGATCCCAATACTTTACATTTTATTCGTATTTCCGATACTATTTTCCTATTGCATTTACTTTCTTAAATACTTCAGTATTCTATTGGTAAGGTAAGCCATTACACAGCCAAATAATCTCTTGAAAGAGTCGGCAGAAATGTACAATGCGTTTTATCATTTATTGTCATTTCAATTACATAAAATAAGAATAGGTATTTGAATTTGTTTCAATCCATTTAATAGATATTAAATTTATCGATCCATTATACACATGACTCCTCATTTCACCTTGTCTATATAAAAGCTTTCTGATAACAAATAAAAATAGATTGTTGATGTGCCCGGTAAACGATGGGAGATTCATTTTCTGAATTGAATAATAATGACGGCGTATGTCAAGATCAGTGACAATAGCTGCAAAACGTAAGCAAAAGTTAACTGAATTACTATGGAAAAAATGACAAGGAATACTCAGTTAAATAATTTTCAAATTTTTGTAACATTCTTAAATCCACTGACACCACCGACGAATCCGTATGTGATCGTGAAAGCATTTCCACCCTTTATTCCAATATTACTTGTGGAAATCTCCAGAAATAGCAGAGCAACACCATCCTTCACAGAGTGGCTCCATTTTTCTGTCCCCGTTAAGTAGCATTCGCTGCATTTTCGATACCATTTCACAAATGAATGTAGCTATAATATATAAATATATATATATATATAATTACAACAACATTTCGAACCATTTTTGAAAAGTGTCTTGGGTTAGTTAATCGCCCTTTTTACATGTGTATACATTCACAATATAACATATGTAAGCATTTTGAAAAATTTTGCCAATTTTTTTCAATTTTTACCAGCGCGTTGACTTCGGCCGCGGTGAATAGTATCATACAGTATACAAGGGCGTAGCCCACCGTATTAACATTCCTGTAGATGTTACGTTGATAAATAGAGGTTGCAAAAGCCGCGTAGTACGGACACGTGCACAACACTTTAGCAAAGACAATTATACCTAATGTTTCGTTGATCAGTTCTATGATAGAGCACACTTTAACAAATGTCATCGTTATCTGATGGGAAAGGAAAAGACAGGAAATTCAAATTTTTTAATATACTATAGCTCACCGGTATGTTTGTGGTGATGAGATTAAGCGCAAAATAGCAATCTAAAATTTACACACTTGACAACTACGGTCTTACCCTTTCCTTTTCACTTGTATTGTAGCGCCGTATTTCCAGTTGCCTCAAGAAGCTTTTGAGAATAAAAAATAAAGTAGATGTGCACATAAGAATTAGCCAGTCTCCCAAAAGATCAACTGAATTGAAATACAAACAAAAGACCACGTGCCAAATTGCTACGAATTCATCTGGGAGTAAATTCATCGGAGTTTTCTGCAATATTGGTTACAATCACATATACGATGTTTTTACAAATGCAAACACAATACTGTTCATAAACATTTGGCTAATTTCATCATATATAGTTTAAAGTTGGGAATTTCCCACTATTTCCTCTCTGGGATGGGAAAGTGAAATGAAGTTAGATTTGTTGTTAGTTGTTTAACGAATCGTGGACGAACAAAATGGATGTAGCGTTTTGCTAGCCCACCAGTTTTAAAAAAAGTATATGTACATTTAAATTAACTTTGTCAGATTTCATGGAAAACGAAAAGTATTTATAAAATCGCTCACCTTGTATATCTCAAATGTACTTTCTCCTGTTTCTTTAAGTAAGTCAACAAAGGACTCTGCATTTTTCGTCGAAAAAAACTCCAAAAGCGAAGCTGTTATTATTATTACAGGCGCTAAACACCCCAAAATCATTATCTACAAAATTTTTGTTGAATAATTTAATCACGATTCTTTTGGTCATACAAAATTATTTATATTTTGCAATTTTGTACCCCTATTTTTCTGGGACCATGAATGTGGCTGTGGCCAAGTTGAAAACATAATTCCATGAATTCATTCCAAAGTAGAACTACAAGTTTTTGCTTTCTCCATACAAGCCACAATATCGCAGTGATAACTACAACGTACAAAAGGGTGAGAAAGCAATCGAGAAGTGCGTCAATCTCATTTCCAATTGAGTACCGATACTTAATAAGGTGTAACGCTGTCATTACACATGCAGACTGTAGTGTAAAAACTGAGACCTAATTTCAAAGAAATTGTGCAATAACCACTAATAAGATTATTTTGATTAATTTGGTAAACAAATTATGAAAATAATATTTACAAACCTTTAAACACACGTTTGATCTTTCTCGAAACTTCCCAGTTACATTGCAGAAGCGGATGGAAAATGGGAAAAGAAAAAAGTAACTGGCAAAATTTAATAAATACCTTAAGGGGAATAAGACGGTTGGTATTGCCAGAAATTTCTCTCTCTTATCAATTTCTACAAAATCTACGCTGCTCGATTGACAAATCACGACTTTCATTTTAAGAACAAATCCGTTGTGATGTCTTAAGAGTATTTAAATATTCTGATGCTTTCATGTTCAGCCTTCCATCGCTAATGTAATGCGTTTGGCATTTAATAAAATTATTTTCTATAAATATGTTTACCTCCACAATTGCAATTTCCATCACATTAATTCAATTAAGAATTTATTGAATTTCTCCGTGTAACTCCTCCTACCACTTCACTGCGTCGACAAACATATACCTAAAACATATTTAGTTGTTTGAACATGGTTATAAGTTTCAACGACAAAGAAAGTAATCAAAATAATTAAAAACAAGCTGGAGTTCACGCTTTTAATCTTGTTCGTATTTAGTTGGTAGTGACGTTGTGATTGTATTTTGTAAGTTCAAATTCTAATTTGAAAATTCGAGACCATGTAAATGCAGAGAAAGTATATATTTATTTCGTTTTAAAATATGCATGTTAAAGACAATAATTTTCTGTTATTATTTATCGATATACTTTCAAGGAGAACAGAACAAGAAATAGGAATGCAGTAGTTATTTGCATACTGCGTATAGGAATGACTTCATTTTCTGAACTGAACAATAACCACAGCATATGTCAGAATTATTGATAGTATCTGCAAATTTTGAACAAAAATTATCAAACTTAAAGTGCAAGCCATTGACAGAGTAAATAACGATTATTTTCCCCACAAAACTGTAAACAAAAGAATATTAATTAACTGACACCGCCGACGAATCCATATGTGATCGTGAAAGCATTTCCACCTTTTATTCCAACGTTATTTGTGGATATCTCTAGAAATAGAATTCCCACACCTTCTTTTGTAGAATCGTCCCTTCCCTTCTCAGGGGTAAGGTAGCAGTCGCAACAATTGCGATACCATTTCACAAATGAGTGTAGCTGCAAGAAGAAAAAAATGCTGATTATTGCCTTCACAGTTCTTATGAATATTAAATATCAGAGGTGGAAATGACAAATTTTGAGGATTGGCAAGAAAGCTATAGAATAATAAATTTTTGTAATGAGGAGAAAGTGTTTCCTCCTGAAATGGTTGATTTACTTACAGATGCGTTGATTTCTGCTGCTGTAAACAATATCATACAATAGAGAATGCCGTAACCCGCCAAGTTGAAATTACGGTAGATATTACTTTGAAAAATGGAGGTGCTGGATATGACGTAGTAGGGGCAAGTGAATAGGACAATGGTGAAAATAATGTAACTCAGGGTCTCGTTGATCGTTTCTACAAGTGAGCACAGTTTGAAAAAGGCCTTCATTATCTAATAAAGGAACCACAAAATTCCCTCCTGTTCAAAATAATCATTACATTCAGTGTTGGGTTTCTCCATGGCGAAATGGAGAGATGGTAAAACGTGCGCGTTGGGAATGGCAACTGCAATATTAGAAGCAGCGTACTATTGTTATAAGCTGGTTGGCTAACCGCTTAATTTAATTATAAATATTATTGGCATTTAAACAAATGTAATACGATTTTGCAGACATAAATATTAGATACTCCGAACGCTTAAAACTGAAAAACTCTTCAACCTACTTTCAATCGACTGTATTCTGTACATAAATTGTAATCAACTTTTTCACACATTTCTCTACTCCTTTCATTGTCTAAACTCCTCCTAGTCCTTTGTCTACTAGTCATTGATTCCGATCCATTGCCTTATACCTCAACATCCTGGTTTATCCTACGTTGTAAGTCGTCTAGAATAACGCTATCTGTTAATAAAGGCTACCTACATGATGTGACTAAATCAGAATTTTAATTTTGTGAATTCACTATTTTTAAATTTTCCCATTTCGCCATTTTGACAAAACCAACACTGATTCAATATTGAATTTACACATGTGCAAAGTAAGTATGTGTAATCAAACCATATCTTTTTCATGTCCAGTGTATTGTCGAGTTTCTAGATTTTTCAAAAAGCTTTTGATGCACCAAAGCAAAGTACATGTAGAAGTAAGTAAAAGGAAGTTCGCGAAAATGTCAGTTAAATTAAAATACAAAGATGCGATTATGTGCCATATTAGTTGTAGTGTATCAGGCAATTGATGCATTTGTAACACTGAATCCTACAATTTAAAACAATATCAAAAACTTCTTGCTTGTGCTAAAATATCTCCAACATAGGATAATTAGTATGTGGAAAATATATGTTCACCTTGAAAGTGTCTTTTGAACGAATTGTTATCTCATCCAATAACTCGCCAAATGAATTTGCATGCGTTAACGAACAAAATTCGAAGAGAGAGGCCGTAATTATTAATATTGGCCCCATAAATCCCAACATCCTTACCTGTACACACAAATATTTGTCCTTTCAGCACCTTTTTAATATTAGTCGATTTACGAGGTTATTAGTAGGTAATAGTGAAAAATTACCAATATTTTTTTGGGACGCTGAACATTGAACAATTCAATTAGAAAATAAAGTTCCAAAAATTCGTTAATGAGATGGAGTATGTTTTTCTGCTTTATCCAAAACACCCACATCACTATCGAAGTATTTATGCAGTACATAGTCACTACAAAGGGATGGATAATTGTGTCCAGTGGATTTTGGTTTGTATCAGCAAACTTTATATCATGCAGTATGTATGTTGCACAAATAATCTGAAAAGTTACTGCTGTAAACTAATTGAAAAAATGCACATTCATTATATAATAATAACAATAGTAAAATTGCATTAATTTAATTTTAAATGTATAGAGTAACCCGTTTAAAAATATTTTTTGTCCTGTAAAACTTTCCCTTGGCTGTACAGAAACGAATGAAGAATGGAATTGCACAAATGTAACTACCAAACATTAGTAAATATCGTAGAGGAAACAAAAGGGTGGGAATTCTTGTACAATTTTTCTTGCTAGGGGTTGCATCTACGATATCTACGCAAAACGATTTATAAGCAACGATCTTCTGCATTTTAAAATAACTTCAACCAATTTCCTCAATACGATTAGATTCTCGTGAATCCTTGACCCACCTCGGACTACGAGCACCACGCTCCTCTTCACTTTAATAAATATGTAACACGAACATGCTGCGAGAGAATTAATTCACTTTTAATGCAATTTATTGTATTAATATAATGTAGCACACAGGGTCCCTATCAAAATGTCAGCATGAATACAATTAGAATAAACAATTTCGGAATATGGAAAAAGCTCCAGCTATTTATTCTGTGTAAATAAGAATACAATACAATATTTTGAAGGTCTCAGGTAATCAATAATAGACTACTATAATAAATTGGAATAGAATATTGGAATATGTAGTAAGCGGAAGTAAATAATTATAATAATAAACCCTTACTAACACTTAAAGTGTTTACAAGAACTTATAAGAAAATAGTGTTGATTTGTTAATTGAACTCTCTTGATTGATTCAGCTGAACGATGATGATTGCATATGTAAGGATCACTGAAACAATCTTTAAGATAACAATTTAAAGTGTGATAAAGTTAAACAGAAATTATGGTGAAAGTTTGGGAGAGAAAGTTGCTCACATTTCCTACTAATCCGTATGTAATGGTGAAGGCATTTCCACCTGATATTCCAATTCTGTTTGCTGCGATTTCTTGGAACAATATGAGCATGCCCTCGTTTGTCTGATGAACTCCTGATGTGGGGATACACCCGCAAGAATTTCTATACCATTTTACAAAGGCATTCAACTGGAATAAATAAATTGGGGATCATTTGTTGAAACACATGGTGTTAAGTAGTAGATAGTTCTACTGTTAAATATTGCATCATTAATGTCAACGGCCGGATTTTCTGAATAAAATAAATGAATCGTAAATAAAATGAAAAGGTTTAATTACCGAGCTGTTGATTTCAGCTGCAGCGTATAATGTCAAGCAGAAAGGAATAAAATACGTAACGAATCTTATCTTAATGAATAATTTGCTTGCTAGAATTTGTGTAATATAATATGCATAGGAAGGTCCAGAAAGAAACACAGCCGAGAAGGTGATTCGAACAAAGGTTTCATTCGTGAACTCTATTAACGAACAGAATTTGAAGAAAGCTTCCAGAATCTACAGAAAAAGAATGGATTCACAATTTAAATAAAATCAAGGAACAATTAAGTATCTGGTCCAGGAACAATTGTGGATCTATAGTTTTTGCGTTGAGGCTGGCATCGGGTGGCATCGGGGCTCATGCAGAATGACCTTACAAAACTTAGGACCCTTTAAGGTGTTCCATATGGTAGAGATTTCCAAATGAAAAATGTTACCTTCTCCCGTTCAATAATTGAATGGCTTTGACTTTCCAATTTTTTGAGAAAAGAGTAAATTATATATTTTAACGTTAAAACGCTGGCTAGTAAGGATATCCTTCCGGTGAAATCGCTCAAGTTGAGAAAAATTTGTACCGCAGAACTAAATAGTAGAATAACTGGTTCGGGCAATACGTCCACTTTCAAAGGTGAGTTCTAGAGAAAATATAGATATAGATTTTGAGCAATTAACATTATGGAGACAGTCTGTGGACCCGCCACTGAAATTTGATGCAATTTTTGTTAAAGAAAATTTATTCATTTACTCACTTTAAGAAGTGCCGAAGAAAAGGTTGATATTTGGGCCCAAGAGGAATTAACACCTGGTGTGCCCATCAAACTCATTTTTTGGAGAACCCAAAATTCGTAGAAAGTGAAAGCGAGTACATTCAAGCACGCATATATTCCAAATATTCTCATCTTTGAATCATAGACCACAATCAAAACAATATCACATATGGGAGATAAAAGATAAACATTGTTTTAAATATTTCAATTTGTTCCAACTATTTTATTTACTGAATATTATTCTCTTATGAGAAATATTTACTATGAAAGATAAAAGGGCATCTCAATCTATTTCAATGTATAAAAATTATAAAATGGCCAAAGTAACCTGTTGGCGTTACCAATATATTTTTCGGGAAATCCACATCTAACATTTGCAAGTCTTGGGACAAATCACACAGTTTATTTAACAGGCAAACAAACTGTGACCTTTTTAACCAGAATGTCAACATGGTCATCATGGATCCAGTGTAGTAAAAGCACGAAAACAAAGTACCGGTAGCCGTCTCTTTCTGACTTGACCCTCTAAGTAAATGGAACGCCACTAAAGCCCCCATAACTTGCAACATCAGAATTGCTACCTAAATAATTTAAATTTTAGTCAACAACCAGTCAATAAAGATAACGCGAGCCACCGAAATACTGATAAATATATTTAGTTTTAAGAGTCAAAAATTACCAACCTTATGAATCAAATTGGTTCTAGCAAAATATTTCCTTTTTCCTCCGTCAAACGTGATGGAAAATGGAATTACACATACACGGTTACCAAATTGTAACAAATATTCTAAAGGAATCAACACCGTGTGAACATCGGAATTTTTGGAATAACATACTTTGGGAGTATTTTTAATTTTTTTCATTGTAGAATTTCGTGGAACCTAAAAATTAAGACTGAAAGGAAATTGGACAAAGTAAAAATGGCACTCAATGTATAATTTCGTGACTGTAGTTTATTGTTTCACTTAATTACGCTAATAACTACTAGTGTGGTGAAAACATAATAACATGATTAGTTCGCCATTTTGAAGAATGATATCAGTGATTAACTAAACCACACCTTAAGCAAATATATTAGTCGCGTTTCAGTGATTACAAAAAATACACTATAGTACCATATAATACTACAGTCATCATATATCAAATGTTTGGGATGGATTACGCACAATTAATCAAACATTTCCTAGAATATAAAGTTTACTGCTGGGTATTTTAAATTTGTTCGAAATAATTTCTCACAGCTCAGGTTTCATTCTGCACGGACTGAATGAAACTATTTAGTACACCCCACGTTTTTACAAACTAAACTATCATTAGCATGCAAACCTGAAAACACTCATCCGAGACAGAAATTATCTATAAAACAATATCAATGGAAACATTTTTAAATGTAAATATCTATCGTTAACAATTATTATTTAACAATAATCGCTTAAACCGATTTCAGTGTTAAATGGAATCCAAATCACTGCCGGATGATGCAAAGCTTTTCTAAATTGAAATGGATGATATATTTGTCCAATTCTTTTGGTGAAGGTGCAGAATAGGCTTCCTCCAAATCTGGAGAAACAAAATCGTAAATGTAATAATACTAACGATGTTTATTCAGAAGCCAGGTTACAGACGAGACAGATTAGTTTGCGTTTGACTGCCTTAACTGAACGATGATGATAGCGTACGTAAAAATCAGTGACAGAATCTGTAAAGTAGTAACAACATAGGTAAACCAATTATATCTACATATTAAAATGGAAACCCATGGTGCATGTGTCATCCATCTTACGTTCCCGACAAACCCATAAGTAATAGTGAAAGAGTTCCATCCACATATTCCAATCCCATTGCTGTAAATTTCCTGAATCAACATCTGCTTAGCCTCATTTGAATTTTTAAAAATTGACTCTGACGAAGTTGATCGTTCACAAGAAATTCTGTACCACTTTGCAAATGAGTGCAGCTATAGAGAATAAGTTACAATTATTGAACTATCAGAAATACAAATGATGACAATTAATTATTAAAACGATATCAAACTAAAGGTTTGCCAAATTTTGTAACACACTTAATCTGAGATCTCATTCAGCCATTCATGGGTTTTGTGTAATTAATGTCCGTCTTAAAATATTATATACGTAGAAGTGAAAAGTAAAATTTACCGAATTGTTGACTTCGGCCGCCAAAAGTAATATCAAACAAAATGGAACGATGTAGTTGAATATTTGCAGATTTGTCGCTATTATATTGTCAACAAGAATTGTAAGATAAAATGCGTAGGACGGACCGGCAAAAAACACAACTGCGAAGGTCGTGTGTTTGAAAGCTTTATTAATGAGATCGATAACAGAGCACAAATGGGTGAACGTATCAAATACCTGAAAAAAATTATTTACTTTTAAAGGAATTCCAGATACAAAAAATATATTTCCCAAAAATTAACGTTATTTACCATTTCCCTTTCCGAGAAAGAATATGAACGTTTGTTTAATGCTTTTAGGAAATAGTACAGATTCAAATGCATCGTAAACACGCAAGTCAATAATAATATCCTTCCTGTGAAATCGTTCAAGCTCATGTAAGTTAATGCTACAATATTGAAGAATCCAAGTACTACTTCAGGTAGCATATCTAATTGTAGGGGTGAGTCCTATAGAGAAAACGTTGCGTATTCCAGGAGATTTTATTATAACTTAAATTAATTATAGAATTTATGAGCTGCTGTAAGTTATATTACATACTTTGTAAGCTCCATGTGGATATTCAAATGTGAACGAACTGTTTGTGACGTCGCTTGCTTTGTCTAAACCCCAATTGTAATACCCG
Source organism: Plutomurus gul (assembly GCA_019776185.1). Taxonomy (NCBI): domain Eukaryota; kingdom Metazoa; phylum Arthropoda; class Collembola; order Entomobryomorpha; family Tomoceridae; genus Plutomurus; species Plutomurus gul. The sequence goes on along the minus strand of JABASC010000786.1, from coordinate 2,121 downwards.
ACTTCGTAGAAAGAGCAAACCAACACGATAATGCATATGAAGATTCCACCAATTGTCCACTTGTTGAAAATTTAACAGAAAAAAAACTGTTTTATCATTTCGGTATTATATATTTTACAAAATTATTTTATAAATTCAAAATAATGCACTACCGTTTTTCTCCTCGGGATATCCACTCCAATATTTTCAAATTTAAGAGAAATTTCTCCCAATTTGTTCAGCAGACGAAGCAAGTTTGCTCTTTGAAACCAGAATACCATTGTAATGACAACTGAGCAAAGGTAATACAAATACCCAAAGAAAAGGACAATGGGGGAATACCGTTCGGTACTTTCCTTGATAATGTGAAATATTCTTACCGCACTCATAAATTGCAATATCAGACTGACTACCTGATGGAAAAACAATTTTTATCAATCAGATTTTATTAAATGTGTGCATCAATAAATCCAAATAAGGAAATATGAATACTCGTCATCCCTGAGCGTAAAATTCATCAATTGCAATAAAAATGTTTGATTAACCTTGTGCAATATGTTTGTTTCTGCGTAAAATTTGACCCTCGTTTCGTCGAATCGAATAAAAAATGGTATCACACAAATATAGCCACCAAGTTGTATTAAATATTTTAAAGGAATGTCTATGGTATTACGGAGGGGTGTCTTTAACATTATTCTTACTGTATTCTGAAGTTCGGCTTTTTCCATAACTAAATAAACATGTTTAATGTTTACGTGTGCTTCATCCTTAAAATATGAAAATAAAAATTAATATGTGACATTGAAGCTGTGAGCTTGCCCTTTTCTGTATTTTTAATTTGTCACTGTTAATTTCCACTTAATAATTTCACTTTAAAAGCTCCACTCTAACTATCTAAGCGAGAGAAAATTTCTTCTAAACAAATTATGTGAGGATTAGCAGTCTGCTTTTGAGAACAAATTCTCTTTATGATAATTGAATTGTTATAATTTGAATTAGGCAAAGTGAGTACCTCTTCATCATTAATGAGTTTTTTCTAAATACAATGGATTACCTTTAATTCAACCTTCTGAATGTATATGATATTTTGTGACATTGATTTTGAAGTAGAGGTAATAAAGCTAAGTAATATGACTCTTCAGTTCAATACAAAATAAATTATTGAAGGATGTGTATGCTATACACAGCAGCTTAAAGTTTTTGTCTATAGAATCATTCATCCCAACCCCTAATCCAAATGATCTAAAATAAATAAATTCGTTCTTTAGTTTGCGCAAACATAATTAGGAATTCAAAACGATTGATGATTTCTTATAAGTATAAACACCTACTGAATCCTCATAACGCTCATCACAAGAGAACGGATCTGCATTTGCTATAAACCCCGGATGGTGTATTAACGTACATAAATGTCTACTCAAGATCACACAATGTATTTATTTATGTGTTAAAAATTCAAAAATGTGTTAACATATTGGTACAGGGTTTGATCACTTTTTCTGATACAAAGCATGGACAAGAAGCCGGTCTCAATTTAAGTGTGTGTTGTGTATCTTATAAAGTAACCGATCAATTTCTACGAGACTTTGAGTCTTACTAGTTTAAGCAAGTTCGAACTTGGTTTGCATACTTGACTTACAATCTCTAATGTGTATCAAACAATTGCAGAAAATGTTTAATGCCACTGGACTCCTTATTTCACAGCTTGTCTTATTCTTATAAAAGCTTTCTGATAACAAATACATATAAATAGAATTTTGATGTGTCCGGTAAATCATGGAGCTTCATTTTCTGAATTGAACAATAATGACCGCATACGTAAATATCAGTGACAGTAGCTGTAAAACATAAGCAAAAATTAACTGAATTAATAGAACAAAATGACAAGGAATACTCAGTTAAATAATTTTCAAATTTTTGTAAACTATCTTAAATCCACTGACACCGCCGACGAATCCATATGTGATCGTGAAAGCATTTCCACCCTTTATTCCAATATTACTTGTGGAAATCTCCAGAAATAGCAGAGCAACACCATCTTTCACAGAGTCGGTCCCTTTGTCTGTCCCCGTTAAGGAGCATTCGCTGCATTTTCGATACCATTTCACAAATGAATGTAGCTATAATATATACATATAAAAA
>JABASC010000785.1:0-31875 GCA_019776185.1 Plutomurus gul | reverse complement strand
TACAGTGCAGGCCTCAATTTGGGACACCTCATACTTTTCAGTCTTTTTCTGCGGTTTGTGAACCAAAAAATGCCAAATTTTGATAGAATGCGCAGGTTTGCACGGGGAACATTATGAGAATATATCCATTGTACGTAACTTTGCGGGAAATTTCAAAAATTAAAAGAAAGAGATATCTACGTGGGCACGTAATTAGGACACTTGGTGCTTCGCTACTTTCCTCCTTCCTCTTTCAGTGTACATCGGCTGAAATTAAAAGGTGAGTATTTTATCATAAAGTACAACCCATAATGTATCATTGTGTTAAAAATTGAGTGATTTCATTCACAAATTCCATACTTATAGGGCAATGGGACGGCAGCGTGGACTTACAGCCGTGGAGCAGGCGGAAGTTGGTATTTTGAAGGCAAATGGACACAACATTAACCAGATCGCGACTGCTATCGGAAGATCCCGTCATGTAGTACGTAGCTGTATTGAGTTGGGCGAAAATTACGGCATCAGGACATACAAGAAGAGGAAAGGCTCTGTGACTGAGCGGGATAAAAGACGCATTTTGCGTGAAGCCAGTAACTCCTCCACCAGTGCATCGAAAATTAAGGACAAATTACAGCTTCAAGTCTCACGACGAACTGTTGGACGCGTGCTGACAACATCAACACACTTGTCCTTTTCAAAAATGAAGGCAAAACCTCCCCTAACCAAAGCGCATAAAGTTGCTAGATTGGAGTGGGCCAAAAACCATGTGTCCTGGACCGACAAATGGGACAAAATTGTCTTCAGTGACGAAAAAAAGTGGAATCTGGATGGCCCTGACGGTTTCCGTCATTACTGGCACGATCTTCGGAAAGAACCGAAGTTTTTTTCGAAGCGACAAAGCGGCGGAGGAGGTGTGATGATTTGGGGAGCTTTTGGGGCCAAAGGTACAAGCAATCTGGTGTTCATACAGACAACTGTCAACTCCGAGGGATACGTGGATATACTTAGAAACAATCTCCGCCGCTCCGGATTCAAGATGGCTGGCAGAAATTGGATCTTCCAGCAAGACAATGCATCAATTCATGCTTCCAAATTTACAAAACAGTGGTTTGCTGACAATAAAATCAATGTTTTGCCTTGGCCATCGAAGAGTCCGGACCTAAATCCGATCGAGAACCTCTGGGGAATACTGGCACGAAGAGTGTATGCTGATGGCCGCCAGTTTTCGACAATACAGGAGCTCAAGGATACTCTACAATCGGAATGGGCAAAGGTAACCGTAGATGAGCTACAAAATTTGATCAAATCAATGCCAAATAGAGTCATTGCGGTCATTGAAGGCAGGGGCAACACAACCAAGTACTGACATGTAAATACAAAAATTACATTTTGCATAATAATAAAATAATTTGATGTGTCCTAATTTCGTGCCCACGTCGATATCTGTTTTTTTTTATTTTTGAAATTTCCGGCAAAATTCCATGCAGTGGGCATATTGTCATAATGTTCCCCTTGCAAAACTATACATTCTATCAAAATATGGAACTTATTGGTTCACAAACGCAAGAGATATCGTGAAAAGTAGAGGTGTCCCGATTTGGTGTCCTGCACTGTACACCAGTGACAAGCTACATGCGTCTACACTGATACGACTTCATCCCTATATTAACGTCAGACAGGACTTCCATTGCTTTATTCATCCTTCATTTCCATCTCCATCGGTCGTGCCTTGCCTATTTCTTCCTTTTCCAAAGTAATCATGATGGGCTGGGTAATCCTTTCCCATTTCCAGTTCCTTGCAAGTCCCACAGTCAGTTAGACTTTGACTTTCTCTAACTACTACGTCTCTACTACAACTACCACCACCACCACCACCACTACAGCTACTACAGCTACTACCGTTAGTACAAATACTGTACTTTGTATAAATAGAGAGACTACATATATACTTATATATATATATACTCTATAATAAGTATAACGGATGCTCGAGTAGAGAAATTGATTCCTAGCTTTGCAAGCATCCGCAGTCTGTAGCCTTTACCTCAGTCACTTACTGTATTCTTTCTCCTATTCAAAACCAACTAACCCGAGTAAGTAGACATCTACTTATAAAGACTCGCCACACGACACATACCTTAAATACTTGCATAAGTATATGAATATACAGAAAGACATATCTGTGGCAGTACAGATATGTACGTATAGATTTCCCTGCAACTCTATCCAGCCACTAGTCTCCCTTATGTATGTATTTTCCTGTTTTCTTAAGCTTTGTGTCTGTATGATAATGCTCTGTGTGAGTCTCCCTTGGAAATGGTGCACAACCACAAGCAGCCAACCAGCCAGCAGAGATAAGAAGAAAGTGTAGACGCAGAAGGAGAGATGTGGGCCAAATAAAGAGCCCACGAACATACCTATACACACGTAAGTAAGTAGGCATATAGGTAGACATCAGAAGAGAGGGCCGAGAGAGAGAAAGGAAGACCAGAGACGAAGGCAAAAGCAAGCAACCCATCGCAAGATTACTATTCTCATTTCAAGAAAGTCAGAGAATAGAATTGAAGCGTTGATGGGATTCGGTTAGTGTATTCTGGTCCTTTAATATCTGTCGGTCTATCTTCAGCTGACTGAGTCACAGAGTCAGCTACTTGCACGATATACGACTACAGTGGCTGCACTCTTTCAACTCGGCTTTCCTTTTGATTCTGGATTATGGTGTATACACGAACCACTCTTGCTCCTATAGAATTCTACTATGGCGCACAGTGAGTGGGAATTTTGCACCGGCTGATGAGACGTGAATCGAGGAAAGGAATTGAGGAAGGGAAGAAAACATCAGTATATCATAGCTGAATATAAAAGCGGAATGGCCACAAGGCACTTTTTCTTATTTCTTCCTATCGTCTCATCTGTGCTTATCTTTTCCCTCTAAGTGAGTGTTTCGCCTTCGATGTATGTACGAGTTAAGTTTGAGACGTGCATGCATTCCATGTATGCATACATACATGGAAGTATTTGCGGTCTCTATTCTATTCGCAGGCAATGCTCAAATTCGTCATTTCAGCTCAACCACCACCCCCCACCATTGTACAGTCAACTTTCTTTCAATACCGAAAATAGAAAGGAAACATGAATTTAGTGCTCAAAGGGGGTAATACATACTTTACTACCTTCTTTCACAGTACATGTAACCTAAGGACATTCGTATAAATGCCGAGTACATTATCTGCACACATATTTATTACACCGCCCCCGCCCTCTCGTCCCCTACCGTATAACATCAGCACAGAAATCTACCCACCTTCACACAGCCTACCTACTAAGCAAATAAAAGTCATTCTCGGAGTGTATCTGCGAACACAGAATGTGTAAGTACCTTTGCGAAACAAAACAGAACGCATGTTGAGGGCAACCAGGGCTTAGAGGCAGATCATACTTGTGCGTACATGCAGCACACACTATATATACACTATATATACACTATATATGTACAGAGAGTTTCTCGGGAGCTTGCACACGGTATTCATGCTGCTTATTTTAGTTGCACACTATAAACTCTCCCTCTCGCTCTCTTCAAATTGTTTCCTCGAGACTACAGCGTCTAGATAGAAAATATTTACATTTTTTAATACCCACTACATCATTCCAGAGCTTTCACAATTCTCTCTCCTAGCTGTAGCTTTTTGTTTACCTACAAATACTTCTTCGTGCTATTTACATTATATTTTATTTGTCTGTGCAATTTTAGTCCCCGTGAAGCGTTAAGATGAAGAAGAAAATATGTATTGTCGAGGAAGTAAGTAGGAAGTAAACAGGGACTACGTTTACGTACTCTGTGCGTCTCTACTACAGATAACAGGCGGGAATACAAATAGCGTCGCACTTTATCATCACAACATCAATATAACATATCGCATTTCGAGGGTTATATCGCATTGCGTTCCCTCACACACAAACACACACACACACACACAGTGTGTCTGTAAGCTTGGATGGTGTCTTGTCTCTCATTGTCAGTTATTTACTGCACGAACAATGCTCAGTGTGGAAGGAAAAAAACACTGGAGAAAATTGCCTCGACCGTCTAGCCAAGTCTTACCCGAAGCATCGTCGGAGAGACACAGAGAGAGAGAGAAGAAGAGATACATTCTCATAAGGAACGTATCAGCCTCTGTATAGCAACGTGTGTTTATATCAAGTAGACGGGTTGGCGTACTGCGTTTATTGTTAGACGGATATTTTTATACACGGTTTATACAGAGTATACCCGAGATTGGCCAATGCTCTCTTTTACTGACTCATAAACGACATTTTGTCATCTTCCGAGAAATATACGGCCCTCTCTATTCTTCTATGCATTTCATCTTGTTTGTTGTTCTGTGCTCGCGTTTCTAGTTTGTTCACATCTCATCTTTTCTATCTCATCTGATGTAATATCCCACCTGTCACTATATAAACAAGCCAAAATACCACCATTCGTTGTAGCTATCTGTATTATTAAGGGAGAATTCCGTGAGCGGTAGACAAGAGAACCGCAAAACATAATGTTGCATCATGAGTTGTTGCGACTAGTGGAATTTCACATGTAAAAGCATGTCACATACAACTACAGGATCACGATAATAATCATATCATTCAACTTCTGCCTTTCATTGTCAGTTTCAATGTATTTCTTTATGAGTTTTCTGCTGAGATACTTCCTTAATATAAAACATTTGCTTTTAAAATACATTTTTTTCATACTCTCTCTCTAGAAAATTCTATACTTTATGAGACAGTAGTATTCCTTTCATATTCTTTGTGAAACTTTCACCAGTTTTCTTAATCTAATTTCTATAATACTTTGCGCCGCGTTAAATTCTTTATGTTCTGCATGCAACATAAACATTAAAAACAAGCGTACGAAGCAACGATATAAAAAAGAGTGTACATACTGTAGGATGTTTAGAATACATTTTAAATTAAGTTCCACACGAATTCTATGTACATTATGCAGTTGTACGTGGCCAAATAAATTATACGTACTATAGCTGTATGGCTTTCATGACAGTTCATTTAATGCACAGGTTCTTTCAATGAAATGCTGACATATGAATCTAATAAGTAATACGTTATTTTCTGGGAATTAGACGAGTGTGACAAGTGGCAATGGGAGATAGTTATCAATACAGTGACGTTGGCATGCACCATATCCAGCAATAGTGTAGATACGAAATCCTATAGCAATAATATCAATTGATAATTATCTGCAGAAGAGAAAAAGGAAATTTAACATTTTTGATGAACCAAAGAGAACTTAGTTTTCTCTTTGATTGCAAAAATAAGAATGCGCCATATTTCTGTGTATTTTATCGGCTACAGTCAAAGTTACGTTTGGCTTGACTTTGTTACGTATAAGATGACGCTGCGGGGTCGGTGGCAAAAGAATTTCTATTGTAGATAGAAAGGAATATGAAATGAGGTGAGGACACGTTTGTGAAGTGAATGTGACAAACGCACGGAGCACGGGAGAAACAGAGCTTTGCCAAACCTCTGATGTCTCCATTCTTTAAGTCAACGTGGTTAACTAGCGTTTGTGTGCTAGTTCACTTGATTCCGTACTATTGTGATCTGTGCTGGTGCATGAATTCCCTGCTCCACACTTGACTTTCTCTTGTTAACTATGGGGAATCCTATGTCTGTATAGTGACACGAGGAGGAGCAGCAGCAGCAGATCTATAGATGTGTGAGTAAATACTCGGTGGCAGTATGTGTTAGATTAGGTCTACCCAAAGCCGTGCAAGTAAAGAGATAACGAATGAGAAATTGTCTCACTCGTTTGCATTAGTTTTTCTGTCTAACATGGTACACGTGATGTGACTTTAAACAGCCAAGAAGACCTATATACTCCTATAGCATGTATAATATAGGTACAGGGGTCTGACAGCGATCCTAAGCCACTTTTCTTATATCTATCCGGAAAATCCCACACCATTTTGATCCTACTTCAATAATTGGGTCAGAGAAAAACGTGAGAAGCTCCCAAGAACATCTTTGCTATTTAGTGGAAACGACCTACAGCAATCTTAACGATTTATTTCTCTGGTCGATAAGCATGTGTCCCTTCCGTAATGCTTGAACTGACAGAGAGATAATAATATGCGACTCGTAGACTATCCAAGAGAACTTTATCAATTCAACAAATTTTACCCCATACAACGAACCTTTCGCCCATTGTTTCCGTTTGCAGTACGTAGTTCGTGTATGCACCGGGCTCTCGGCAACTTTGCACTGCTCCCTCGATCACAGATTGAGACAACTTCCCGTCTTTTTACTATTACATATTGTTAAAAGTTGGAATTGAGTAAACTTTGGACACACTTCCACGAATTATTTATCACATCAGGCCTGACTTGATTAGACTAAACTAGAGTTTACTTTGTCTACGCTCCTTTTACTCGTTAACAAGAGCCATTAAACTTACTCGTAATATTTTAAATGAATACCAACTGACTGTATAAACAAAGTTAAACTGAATTAGCAGCATTCAAATGCATCTTTGAAAATTTTCTTTATTCCTGCAAAGAGCAGTCCAGAATCACTACAACTACGCTCTATTCAATGTACCAAACACTTTTACGGTCATATGCTTTGTTTTACTCATTATAATTTAAACTCTCATTGAGTGGGTTGCAGAAACCCAGACGGCGCTAATTATAGTCGCTCGCTTTATACTAACCAGTTTCACAAGTAATACTTGTTTAACGATAGAAATGTACAACACGATTTTATCTTTAAATGCTTCATATTTTACATATACGAATACTTCGCGACTGAGGTTTAAGAGACCAAACTCCACTTCTTTCCATGAGCATTCCAGGAAAAAACCAAATTAGTCAGTGAGCTCTTATTTATCAATCTATTAGATGTAGGTAAACAAATGAGCATGATGAGCAAATGTATTATTCATAGGGCCTCCTGAGATTATAAACTTAAGTCAAGGATTCGGACGAAATTTACAGGGCAGATTGATGACGTAAAATTAAAATTTTCGAAATATATTGCTTACCCCTGAATAAATGATTTGGAAATTTAACATATTTGGTTGAGGAAGAACACATTTGATCGAGAACGGTTAAATTGATTCATACAACATTTCCCATCAACCTAATCAAGATAGAAACGCACAAACTCAACGGTGTGGCAACATTGGATGAGAAAGTAGAAAACCGTTGTAGTAGAAGAAGATGTGGGGAGATTGCGGTTTCGATACTATCACTGATATCAACTGAAGATTAAAATAAACAGTCTCTCTTTGTTTTTCTAGTCGCCATAAACAGTGTAAACAAATAAAAGTGAAATAGTCTTCGAGTCCCTTAATTGCCTACACTCTGTCGGAATTAAATCTTTCCGAATAATAGTTAAGTTAGGAAAGTTTTGCTTTCTATTATACGACGTTGCTACGTAGTGCGTTCTTTGTTTCTAGTAAATAACTATTATTTTGATTGACTTCCAGCACCCGTTCAGACTAATTATTTAGGCCTACGATGCAAGCCTATACACCTCAAAGTTGCACTGCTGCTATAGGCTATCACAAAAGGGTATAGTATATAGTTTTTCTACTGGTTATATTCAAAGGACAATCTATAACGTGTAAAGTGTGTAAATATGAAGAAATTATAAAGGTACTATAAATGTAGCAGTGAGCAAAAAAGTAATTAAACGTGAAAGCATTGTGGTGGAGAGGCTGACTGCAATAATTTCCGTATACAAATGAATATAGCGTGTAGTTTCATGAGAAGAAGTGTGCGGTTCAGCTATGATAGAGACTGACACGTGGTGCACAGATAGGCAAAGTTAATTCGACTGCTGTGGGCTTTTCAGACTGCAAAAGTAGACGCACCGAGAAAAAAAACGGAGATGGGAACGGAGACGAAGAGAAGGTGAATGCAAATGCAAGACTCAAGGGAATTTATATATAAGAATACATGCAAAACGTCTGCGGTACGATACCTTTGTCATTTGAACCCCGCTCTGTCTATGCACACACCCACACACACACACACCCACACACACACACACACACACACACACACACACACACACACACACACACTTATCTGTATTCGAGCTACGGATAAGGTACTCACAGACATAATAAACCTACTTTATGTAGCTTTGCGCTTGGTTTGAAGAGTCAAAGAGAAAACTTGGAGGAATTCATCATGGGATGTTCAATGACGTAGATATCTATTAGTAAAGTTATTTGAAGAGTTAAGTCTGTGAACTTGTGACGCATCCATTAAGAAGTTAAGGGAGATGGGATCAAGAAAGCGCAAAAAGCATTGTGACATTCTGGGACATTTAACAAGAGTCCTCCTCTCCTCCTCGTGACATTTATGGATAGTTGCTTCAGCCCTCAATGCATTCCCGGTTCCGTGTCACACCAGCCATTTTTTCCCACAGGAAGAAACTTGCCATGTTCTCATGTACTGTAGTACAATTCGTATCTTTGACTCCCCTCCACTTCCTATCGTATCCTACTGTGACTCAACTTAAGCCAGTCTATACACACTTGGATCTACATTCTCTCTGTGTATTCACAGCACCACCACCACCACCACCACCACCACCATTCCCATTATATGCTATCATAATATCTGGCTAGGTATGCTCAATTCATTTCTATCGCTCCTCTCTATCTAGGCTACGTCCAAACTGGCACTCCTCTGTCACGGCTAAACATAAGTATGGTTTATAGGGGCCAACTGAAGAGTCCAACGACCAGCCACCTAAAAAGAAAGAGAAAAGTGCACTCTCTTGCTATACGTGGCCAATGCATTCGTCCCAGCAGCAGCAGCAGCAGCAGCAGCGCGCTCACTCACAACATTGCCGTTCAATTCGTCCCTCTATTTATGATCACATTCATATTTCCTACTTTATCCACCTTCATAATACCATAATCCGCAAACTTATTCCCTATTTCCTTCCCATAAGTCCTTCACTTGCTTTTATTACACACCTCAGCAATTTCAGACGCGGGGGTCAGAGCCAGCCGCTCAACATTTTCTCCGTTCAATGCACACTGGCAATGTTTGGCTGATGCTGTACAGCATCTTGTATTCCCATAATAAATAAATACAGGCGGTTGTTGGGGAAACCAGTTGAACGTAAATCTAGTTCGTAGCTGCAATGTAGTATACATAATTGTGTACTACATATATCTCTAATCTGTTCTCCAAATAATCATATCTATAGCTACTAGACAGTGTATGCAATATCTATTAAATGCTAGACGGAAGCAATAATAGTAAACTGTAGGAACGTTCATTACTTGCACACAAGGCAAACGCGATAACCGATCAAATCAATCGAGAGAGAGAGAGAGAGAGTGAGGGGGGTGGGGGAGTCGTGCACGGTTATGAATGTCAGAGTGTATTAGAAATCTTAAGACGAAAGTAAATGAATTTGAAGTCCGGCCGAATATTATCTGAACTTCATTCCGCCCAATTCATTCCAATAGCAATATTGTCATCGGACATTTGTAGTATGTATTTTTCTGCAATGCATTGCTTGCACTTCTTACAATAAATGATTATTACCGGGCTACTAGAGATTGCACGCATTTCCAGCATTGCAGTGTGTGGCCCCGGTTCTTTATTTATTTCATTGACGATGGCAACGACGTTTTTCGGTTACTCGTGTAAAAAGCCGGGACCGCCTCGGAAGTTTGTTTGGCTTATCTCCCATCCAGATTTCTGTTTTTCCTCAGCAGGATAGTTAAATAAAATAGGCAAAAGGAAATCAGATGGTTAGTCTGTTCGGATCGATCCTGGTGCAGCGCATTGTGCGGTTCTTCACTAACAACCATTTGCCTGGTCATCAATATTGGATGGACGAGCTTCTAGTAGCCTGGGATCAATGCGTTCATAAATAGAAATGCAGTGAAACACAACTGACTGGACTGAGGGAGTGAGTTGCCCGTCTGTAGATGATGATCCACTTGAGTGCTACATACTCTACTACTAAAAGCACCTACGCACTCTATATCACATTATTATTAGCTCTTATACGATTCCCCCACTGCCAGTAGACTTGCGATCTGCACCCACCAATCCCACCAAAGAGCAGGAATTTTTGTACATTCAGCAAGACCAGAGCACAAGCGTCTCCACTTCAGTTCGCATCCACTGGAAACTTCTCAAGATTTTTATGACTACCAACTCTTCAATCTTATTATCATCTTTCCCTTCTTCTGGTAAATACGATCTATCAATGCTCCTTCCCTGCCCACTCCGTTTTATTCTGCATTTAGATATTTTACTATGTCTGCAATAGTAGTAATCGCTGGATGTTACGAGTGCAGGTCGACAACAGATTAGAGAAACGGAAATGGAAAGGTCTCGCGTCACCACGTCTCAGTGCATACTTTTAGTCAAAGGAATGGAAACATTACAATTGAAAAGTTGCTAACTAATTGGTTTTTTTCATTGGCTCTCTAATTGTGTAGCAAGGAATATTTGAGTCCCTTCTAAAGTATTCGGTGAAATTTAAACTTTCACCGAAAATCCAATTCCGTTGAAGCGTGTTGTGTAAGCGGCGTATCAGACATGATTTCATGGACAGCATTTCCATTGTAATTTGTAGACAATGAAGGATCCGGTGTCCCACTATTTAGGTTATGCGCACAAATTATATGAAATCATACAGGATTTCAAGCTCAATGTCTGTACGCTAATGCATAATTCTGAGAAGCAAGCTGGCGAATCCATTGTGGATCACGGGAAGTCTACGTGTACGTATACACGGGAGACCTTGTAGCAGCAGCGTGCATTGTTTCTGTTGTAAGTGTATCGTAGTAATGGAATAGAGGAGAAAAGTGAAGTGTAATGGAATCATTGGAAGACCCATTGAAACAAACAAGCTAGCGGATGAGCTGGTGAAATAACAGAAGTACAATAACAAAAGCCTCCAGGGAGCTAAGCTCTTACTTCCGCTAGCGATGCAGAAATCCGATATGATCCTTCATTTAGGGAATCTATCTCACCAGTTATTTACCATGGCCAGCAGACTCGCTTAAGTAGTTTACTCGTTCATTCTGCCAGCTTATGATACGCATATAAATAAATACACATTCCAGGACAAACAACAAATATGACGAGCACAGAGCACCAACTAGAAATAGCATTAGCTCTTGAAACCAAACTAATGTACGGAATTCAGACGGGGGAATGCAACTGCCGACGGGAACGCATTCGAATGAAATGCAATAAATGAGAGCCTAGAACCAAGATTTAACTTTCTCTCAAATCTCACACAAATCAAATCAGTGCGTCGCGGTGTTGTTCTGCCTTTGGGTTTCTGCCCCGCTCTCTAATCTACAGAGTCAAGTGCTGCACAACCAACATATTACATCTATTGCAAGTACCCCACTACTTGGTTATACACTATGCGTATCTGTAATGTATACTGTGGTCTAAATGACTGCTTATATATATAGAGCACTCGTCTAGTGTAAATACTTGGGAGCATAAACTTGACTAGTACATAAAGGTGTAGAGTCACTGGAGAGACCAAGTCAGAAATGTCTATCGACAATCGGACACCAAACCTCAACCAAGAGGAAAACTCAATTGTGTATTGTAGAGATTTTCACTGGAGAATCCTAAAAGTAACCTATATATATACATACAGGGTGAGGCAGAAACAACCGGTCACTTTTTTATGCTGAATAACTTACGAACGGTTAACTTTATTCAAATGAGGTAAACGGCATATGAAAGAGCAATTAATTGGCAATAAAGGAGAATGAAATAGTGCGCCAAAATTTAAAATACCTTTGTTCTACGTCTTTGTCTTCCATGCTTTATGCTTTCTCTTTCACTCTTGAATTTTGCATTGGACAAAGACGGTACGTTTAACAACAGAGCAAAAGATTTTCATTAACTCAAACGTAACCGAATGTCATAGACAATCGGTGGTTTAATTAGTGGTTTAATTTTAAACCAAAAAGAGAAACAATAGCGCATGCCAGGTCAAAATTTTATGAAAATGGGTCTATAGCAAACAAGAAACCTCCTGGAAGATCCAGATCAGTAGTAGTCGACGAAAATAAGGAAATAGTTCTCACGGCGTTCAACAATTCCCCACGAAAATCCACAAGACGGGCTTCCTCGGAGTTAAGAATACCTTTCACATAAGATATTGTGAAAGTACGTGTCGCTCAGTGCCTGCTCGCTTGCGCCGGTGCATCACATTCGGTGGTGATCAAATCACAAAATCTCGTTGATAATTTATTGCACTTTCATATGCCATTTATATCGATTGAATAAAATTAACCGTTCGTAAGTTATCCAGGATCAAAAAGTGACAGGTTGTTTCTGACTCACCCTGTACAACACTTTTTTTTATTATACATGATAGGTTCTGCTTCCTATTCAGATTAAGTGGATCTTTTGAAATTTAATTTAAGTCTGTAGTGGTTTAATTGACGACGAGACGGAAATGTAAACAAAGCGTCCATTAATAAGTACAACCTACGAATGTGAAGTTTCTCTCGTCATTAGGCTTGATATCCAATTGGAATGCCCATTGTTTCGGTTTGCTTCCACTGAATCGATACATATTACAACAAGGTACACGCATACGTACAAGGATTGACTTTGTGTCAGAAATATACAAAGAGCGGAGACCAACGTGATTAAAATCTTGATGAGCTATATGCAATAATTTCTAGACACATACAGTTTATAATGGAAACAAGAAAACAACACGAGACTACATACATTTGGTTTGTTGAGCAATGCTTAATGGAGAAAGGGTAGCGAAGGAAGTCAGTTTATTTGGTGGACGGAATATAAGGTCTGTCAATTCAACGAACTTATAGTCGTAGAAATGGTGGCTACAGTGCTGGTAAGCAGACTGTCAACCTAATGAATGGTATTTATATGTAGGGGTGCTCGTGGCCGTGCCTCGTCATCGCTAAGAACGCTTGTTTCCATTATATACACACACACACACACAGATATATTACATACAGACTCGTAGAGACCATATTTGCCATTATTCGTGTCTACTGCCATCCAGCTACAAAATCGACAGAATTGTCCTCGTTTCAGTGCTCGCCTGAACTCACACATTATATTTACATAGGTACAGTAAAATAGTTCTCTGCTCTGCTCGTGAAATTAAGGTAGCAGTCTACCACTTTAAGAATTAGGGAGAAATCATAGCAGAGGCATATAGCGTTTTGCCTCCATTCGGCATTCGCAGAGGACAGCTTTAGTTGAGTTCGGTGCTGGCGTCTCTGCATGGCACTCATATTTTACGAGATATTTCGCTCTTCATCTCCTTATTAACGCTCGTCTATTTGTTCCTCAGTGAAGCTATTTAAGCCCTGCAGCCTGGATTTCCTCTCAAGGAAAGCTGTTTACGAATCAGCATCTCAGCTGTGTCTCATATTTTATTGGTAGCAGCATAAGTGCCAGTGCAACTCCTCCTTATGTTAGAGCCCTTTCATCTCACTTTTCTTTCTCTTTCTCTCTCACACTCTAAACTCTCTCTCTCTGTCTCTCTGGAACATACAGGCTCTGACTCGCTGTTCCAGCCATTCCATGAAATACATGCACATACGTTCCTACGTACTTTATGTAAACTAAATGAATGTGCAGGGAAGCGAGAGACTCATGTGTTTCAGCAATTGGAAGTGTCATTAAGAGAGCCATAAATGAGAAGGAATGGTGTCTGGTTTCACAGGTAATTAGGGAAAAGGGGAGGCGACACAATAACTAGTCTTTCTGCTCTTCACACTGCTACCTACCACTCACTACTAAATAGTAGCTGTGCACTATAAGCACGACTTGCATGTAGGCCACCTTCGTCTCCCGTCACCTAAACATTCAAAGTAGTGCAGCAGTGGAACCTATATAGTACATATATACATAAGTATATGTACGAACCGGGGAACAATGAGGACTGTGTGCTGTGTGAGTGACGGTACTGTGAGTGAGCGAGAATTAAGTGACTATGTTGAGTCAACTTGACTTTTTAGATGAGCATTAACGTGTAAGCAACCGGCAACCGTCTTTCTCATCATCACTATTCAGTTACAACGGACCCACCAACTTCTGCCTACACATCCTAAATATATTTACTTATTTGAATGTAGCCACCCTCACACATAAAGAACCTGCTAAAAGTTCGTAAGTGACTGACTGAGTGCATGGGCTTCGTCGGAATGGAACCAGGGGCCTGCTCTGCAGAACATTATGATTTTGGCAACGTCCGTATTCATGAACATTCCTGTTCTGAACAAGGAGTTTATGTGCACCAAATCGGCTCCCGCTCTCGCTGCCTACTCAATGGTTCACCTAATGGACAGGAATTCATATAAAGACATAATATTATATAGTGTGTCCCTGTTGAATGAGTTACGGGCTGCTGTGTGTGCTCCTTGGGCTGTCTGAGTGAACCTTTTGAATATTATGACTACATGTTGTAGCTTTATGTGAGTTAGTGCATGCAAATTGATAATATAGTCAATATGTATGCATTGTAGGAAATATGATGATGAAAGGGGTGGGGACAGCATCGAATGGAGAGGGATGATTGATGAGAGTTCAGGTGAGGGTCGACTTCTCGGGAAGTGACAACTAAAGTAGTCTGCTCTGGAATCGATACAATGGAATAGTAGTGTGTGCTTAGACGAACCTACTTACATACCATCACCAGCAGCAGCACAAGTAGTCAATAGTTTATATTACGATCTACCTCCAAGAATGAAATTGTGTGTTTAACAGTAAGAGAGAGAAAGTGTGTCTGTGTGTGTGTGTGTGTAGTGGAGATGTAGGGGAGAAATGCAGGATTTTCTAACTTTGTTATTTACTGGCACGCACTGTTCGTAGTTGGGTTGTAGGAAAGCCATTCGGAGAAATCGGAATGCAATCATGCAATACAAAACATAGTTAGTGTTGGAGACATTAGAAAGCAGTGACAGCAGAAAATGGTTCTTTGTATCGCTGTAGGACAGAATGATGAGAATGACAATGGGAATTGGAGTGAATTTTATAGGATGCTCAGAGA
Source organism: Plutomurus gul (assembly GCA_019776185.1). Classification (NCBI taxonomy): domain Eukaryota; kingdom Metazoa; phylum Arthropoda; class Collembola; order Entomobryomorpha; family Tomoceridae; genus Plutomurus; species Plutomurus gul. The sequence continues at coordinate 16,833 of JABASC010000785.1, read as the reverse complement.
AAAAGAAAGACAGAGGGAGAATTTGGTGCAAGTGTGTGCTGTATTATGCTGAAGGATCATCTTGAGACTCCTTAGCCAGTCGTTTGATGAACAGAGCGAGAGTGAGAGAGAGAAAGTGAGAGAGGAGGACGGGAGGATAAGCCAACTTCGAGATAGATCATGGTGTACGAGGCACGTGCAGAAGGATGGGATTCCTCAGCCACGCCACAATGGTTCCATACAAAGGGTGGCCAAGAAAAGAGAGGAAAACATTCGGATGGGATGAGAGAGTAGCAGAGGAAGCGAAAAGTTCCACAAGACAATAGCTGCAAGTACTAAGTAGTGTTAGGTCTCTGTGTGTCGTCGTGAAAGCAGAGGAAGTATATAGTAGGACTGTGAGAGCTCGGTTTTTAGATTGCACCCGCTTCAGCCAATGTAGTCCTAATGAGCACAGTTAGTCCGTTGCTCGGTGCACACATGAATAGAGAGATGGGACTAATTTCAGCACCAATGACATTTCCCAAGATACGAACATCAATTAGGAGCACCGTATACTGAAGCACCGGCAATCACATTTCCACCGTTGGCTTTTCACAGAACGTCAAAACCAGAGTTTAATCAATTAGACTGCTTGCCTTCCCTTTTGATTTAAGTGTGAGAGCCAAAGACGAATATTATGTGGATAGGGAAGAGAGAGAGAGTCTGTTCTCGTGTCCCGGTCCTTGCTGTCGAACAGACAAGGGAAACCATTGAGTGCTATTATTCTTGCACCTAAGTAACTCTGACGAAGCATCTATCTTAGAAAAGTAATAAAGCGACTTTCACAACTATAAATTTAATATTCCCGTTTGCTACATTGAGTAGGAGTCGGAGTGGAGGTGGTGCACACTTTGTGCACCAATGATGTGTGTGCACGTTGTCATAAGTAGCAGAGCGAGTGGTTGAGAAGGGAGCCTCAATGGAGAGCGCATAATTTATAGGGCATTTTCCTGTTGCAGTCTTTACTGGAGAAATTGCTGTTCTAAAGTAATTTTTTCCTGTCTATACGTTATTAGACAGCGTTATGGAATGTAGAATGTAATGTGAGCTGACATCTAATCTTTTCTCATCGGTTTTTGAGACAGGAGAGACCCCGTGTATGCCATTCAACTGATTGGCAACAAGACTGCGACCACGCACAACGACTCTACCTTACTACGATCTAGTTACAGAAGGAAGCCGAACAGCTTGCAGCACAGCAACAATGAACAAAATTTTTCATGCTTGTAGGCAACTAGGTTGGTGGATGCACGCACTTCTGTTGCCACATGTAAATCACAATAACATGCACCCAACTTCCACCAGCCTCAACAACAACCAGACAAAGAGCAAAAACGACGACACGAAGAGTTGCACTGTGAATCGAGGCAATAAAGTCCCGGCCTACGCCATAGATTATGTTCCTGGGTGTAGGGTACAGTGTACGGCGGACGACGGACTAAAAGCACCATCACGACAATGGAAATGCACAAGTCTCCTCTGCTATGTACTACTTATAATATATACGTACTTACGTACTTATTGACAATCGCAGTGGGAATTGAGATAACGCCACAGTACTTTCTGTCATACCACTAAACTGTCTATTTCTACATGTGAGAATAAATAGCGCCTTTTACGATTCTCTTTTATTTCATATACATTTCATTTCGTGTACTACTCGCATCGTGGATAAGTACCACTGGCGCTATGTTTGTATTTATTGGAGGGTGCATTGTATTCATTCAAGGCAGATGCTTGCATAGGAGTGGGACGACTTTTTGTTCACTTGTACGGTTCAGGTTCATGATAGAAATGCAGGGAGACATAGTTTGTGCTCCATGTTCAGTTAAGAGTTGAGAGTGAGAGCAACCGCCAGCAACCATATAAAAGTAAAAACAAGTGCAGAGAAAATCACGATTAAATTTTTGCGTGTTAGACTGATATGAGAGTGGAAAGAGGCAGTTATTTTACGTTTGTCCACCATCACGGAAAAGGAAATTTAGGCGTGGTCGATACAAGGCTTCCCTATAATTTCCATGGTCTCCTTTGATTAGGCCACCGAGTGGAGGACACGGCCGCCAAGATACTGAACTATCTATTAAGTAATTATGGACAAGTTATTTCAATGGAGGATTCCATGGTGCAGTTTCCCATCGAACAAGATGGGAAACAGCAACTGTGAATCTATCGGTAGGTCATCTGATGTTCTCATTTTGGACCATTGTATGTTAAGAGACCACCTGCAACTTACTTGTATTTTTACCCGTGAGCCTGCGGAATAACTATTCATTGTTTCGATTCTCACACAAAGTATAAGCAGTAGGAAAGCTGAACTGCAAATTTAATCATTCTACTTATGACCCATATTATATGCATGGGCAGCAGACGGGTGGCTCGACTGTTAACTGAAATAGCTCTGGGCATAGGAGAATTGCATAATAAATAGTCGACCTGTAAATACTAGTGAGATAGAATCCAATCTACTCGCACGGGTGTCTTTCCAGTGAATGCACTTTCCTCGACACTCTTTCGTATTCTTTTCCCGTAGCACCATCATTAATTTAACAAAGTCTGGTGACATGGAATTAATTTACAGGACACACTGCTTCATAATAGACGAGTTGCTAAACACGAGAATAGCTTCACACATGATACGGGGATAGCATATACTTGTTCACATCATGTGCAATGTATGAATGAAGTCGTTTATATTAATCAACCGCAATTTATCCATAACTAGATCCAGTTGAATACAATAAAACGTGTAACTATTTAAGAGCACTCTAAAATTGTGTTTGGTAATGGAAGTGACTAGAATAAAATTGTATTGAATTTTGTTTCTCCCTAAAATCACGAGTATCGAATAGGAGACAAAAAATATTTTTGTCATATACGACGAATGCTGAGACTATTAATAAAAGTAGTGGGTGGATTTACTCTACTGTGTTCAATTGCAAGTGGATACAGATAAACAGTATGGTACATATGTAACTGTTTAATTTTACATCTCATTTGAATAAATTTGCAATACGATGTGATCATTCATGGGTTCCGTATGTAATGGTGTGTAAAGAAATCTGCATACATTGGAATTCATTGTTGGAACGAACCTTAAATGCCACCATCACCATCTACGTATCTACATAGATTCACCTCTCTGTATACTATCGTACATATATTTCAATTTTCGTGTTTTCAAATGTGTTCACTGTTGAGAAGATGAGATATAAATTATTTGTGAATTAAGGCTTCCCCAAACCTTCGAATTGGTAATGAATGAATTGGTGACTGACTCTCGAGGTAAACATTTTCAACAGGATCTTTTTTTATTTTTCGAGCTTTCGATATTCAACGGATATCTTCTTCAGGAAAAACTTTATCGAAAATTGAATGAAATTAAATATATAGCTACACATCCTATTTTCACAATATCGCATTTTACAAATATGTAAGCATTTTTTAAACAGAACGTCCAAATACAGCAGGAATTTGTTATCTTTATTGTACAGGGGTAGGAAAGAAAATTTCCACAACTACTGACATAGTAACTTGAAGTTGAATGGGTGGACAATCCTATTATTAACGCATGGAAAGCAACATCGTGAATGTACCTGAGGGCACTACTGGCAGTTTTGTGCGGTAAACCTGAAAACCAAGTGCCTACCACATCCTTAACTACCAACAGGTTTGGGGAACAGTCCTTAACAATCTTTCTCCTTTATTACGATCCGTCTACTGTTTTCGACTACTGTCAAGGGGTCCCAGTAACCCATGAAGTTTCAAGTTAAAAGTTTTCAAAAATAAATAAATAAATTTGGCTGTGAAATGAAACTTTTTTTATAAGCAGGGACAATGTAAATGTGGGAACTGATATTAAAAAGTTTTTGTGATGAAAGCGGCTGATGTTAGTTTTGATGGTATAGGACTTGCAGAGAGTTTTGTCCAAAAAATTGTTTCGCAAACTGTATTTAATTTTCAGAATGACGTGACTGCAGAAAAATAAACAAGATAGAGAGCCCCAGGTCGGTCCTCTCCTCATGGTACTTACACACATTACATAATTTTAGACAATCGCATTTGAAAAATAATGTGGATATTAGTGACTACAGAAATTCGTGCAAAGCAACCCTGGTCCGAATTCCCTCACAGGTGAACCTACTGGACATCTTCATACGTAAATAGTAAAGAAGGCTTTAAGAGGAAAACACTTTTAAAAAAGTGTGTGACAAGGAAAACATATTTAGAATTCAGTTGAAGGGGGAAAGAATCATTCCATGTTGGAGGGCATTGGAGAAAAGGTAATTTTACGAGTAAAATGGAAGACTTGAGTTCGACTTTCACTTTATTTCACATGAAAAAAGCGTGTGGCAGTACCTACGGAAATTCAACCCCATCATTGTGTAAAATAGCTAAATAGTGTATAAGCTAGGAGCATTGCTGACCAGACGAGATGTGAGACTCGGTCCGGCTCCTGTGACGACTGCCATCGTTGAATGTCGCTGTTCTGGTTATACGTTGATGGTGTTAGCTTCCCGATTCGCTCCAGAAGCGCACAAACCAAGAAATCAATAGTCAAGGGTTGCTTTAAGCTATAAATTGTTGCAGCCTCTGAGGGAACAGAACGTTTGTATACCAAGGAACACATTAGGCAGTTAAGAACAATCGGTCCAAGAGCTTATTCGGCTCACTCACGTTAGTTTACCATATGGTGTTCACTTGGTTAGTATTGGTGGCATTGCACTCTCATCCACAGTCGACAGAATAGAATCCAGTAGACATTTAAGTTTCCATGCAACGTCCGATTGTCTTGACTTGGATATTTCCAGGTTGAAGCGCTGCTACTCTCTAGAGATTTTTGCACGTAACCCTTCTAAAGCCGAGGACATGCGATACCCGATAATACATTCCCCAACTACTACCAATGTTCCTTTCTAAGAGAAGGGATTCACAATTTTCATAACCTTACACTGTAATACAATGAGAGTTGACACGCTGATTCCCTCCCTTTCCTTTCATCTTCAATCTTTGACTGTTTTGCAATTTTTACAATTGCATGAATTCAATATTGTCAGATAAAGCTATAAATCTGAAGATTCACCTTTCCCTGCAGTATATGCAATATGTAGTACAATAGTAAATACTACAGATTTTCGGTAATTATTAGCGTGTAAACGAGTATTGTTAGCTTAAAAGGATTCTTTTCCATTTCGGTTCATTGAGCAGGTGGAGTGCGAGGCCGTGAAGAAGAGCGGAGAATTATTTGATTTAAAAAATGTTCATCAACTGTGGCTATTATGTATTGCAGAGAGAAAACAAATTAGATAAATGGAGAACACGGTTGGATGAGTGGAAGCGTGGGTCGTAAAATAAATACGTACTAGACAATTTAAAGTGTGCACGCATGAGTGTAAGAAACTAAACATAAGTAAGTTATGAGTATTGTGAGAGTTTCATGGTAATTTGACTTTTGGCCTAGTTCACAATTACAATGAAAGGTCGAGGGAAGAAGAAGAAGAGTCAGAGCTGAGTTAACACCATCGTTCGGGTGGAGAGTTCGAGTTGGGTTCCAGCAGATAAAGAAGTCTGTAAACTCAAAGCACGTGTCTCTGGTGAAAAATCAGCAAGTCAACCAAGCCACAGAGCAGAGATCTTCCTGCGTCCTGTTACTTCTCACTTGAGTAGCTAGTTGCTGGAGAAAGAGAGAGAAAGAGAGAGAGAGAGGTTGATTGCTGATTAGTGATTAGGCGAATTGCGAGACCTGGAGCAGGATGAGAAAGAGAAGGGAAAAGGTTGAGCAGATGAAGGTGACGCGACGAGAGCGACACAAGTATTAACGGGAGAAAATCTTCAGCTTTGCACAAACTACATATTATAATATGCCAGCAGTTCTTTCTGGGCTGAAAGGACTAGCAGTGCAATATATAGAGCTGCAGATACTTCTTATTTTAATACATTTATCAGAAGGGAATAGACGAGAGAGAAATATCTTTAACTCACCAGCACAGAATCCCACATGCCCTGTTTTCCTAGTGAACGGAAGTATTTGCAGAATTTTAGCAATGGGCTATGGCTCCTCTAACGACGACGCTCTCGCTACCCCTCACCCAACCAAAGCATTTTCTTTACTTTCACTTCTAGTAAAGTGGATAGGTTCTACTAAGTTGCCACTATTCCTCTCTCTCTCTCTCTCTCTCTGTGTCTGTCTGTCTACTCTTTCACTGTGTAGCAGCAGTATTGCTGGAAATCTTTTCATCTTAACCAGTTTTGTTCTTGTAATATGAGAGAAAGACGAAAATCTACTAAACTACCTTAGTTATTCTATATCTATGCAGAAACCTTCCACAACGTACAGATATACTTCTTCTTAAAAACAACGTAACACTAAGCGAAAGAGGCTTTTCCCGCTACTCTCAGATCAGGAGTTAGATAATACCTACTTACTATTAGTAGCCTAACTATGTTACAGCAGCACCATAGCTGTATTATATTATATGGCTCCGAGAAGAAGCTGGTATGAAAAACCTCACTTATACCAACACGAAATGAGTAGGCTTTTCCCTTTCTCCGTCTCTCTCTCTCTCTCTCTCTCTCCCTCTTCTATCTTCCTGAAACATTTTCATTCCTTTTATTCACTTCACTATCTCCTTTCAAAGTTGCCAATGAATTTTTCAAAATTGTTGGGAACCAAAGAATTTTTTCCTTTCTCGTGTACTTGTACATTTTCATATAAAAAGACATGCCTTGCGACCCAGCATCTATAAAGGTTTATAGATATCCGACTCTTCAGCACTGCGTATCTCTCATAACAATATCCCATGGTAGGCAAAAATTCTTTTCATTTTCTAATTATTCTTGAAACAGTAAGCTTTCACGCAAATTGCAATTTTCTCTTTCAGTCTGACGCTTGGTGCACAGGCAGCAGACACCATGCCACTTGTCATGTAAACTTAATACGTATATTTCAATATTTTCTGCAGAATTGCACCCGGTTCGCCCTCATCCAAGCTTATGGGCAAATGAAAGTGCACTCCATCCTAGTACATAGTTTCAGTTGTGCTCGGATAATGCATGAGCTGGGGAATGCTCATTTACATGAAAAGAAAGAAAAAATATGACCCATGCAGGACCTAGTGGAACATTCTTGTCTTCAAATTGAAAGTCGCGTCGACAATGTCATATAAGATTCTTTTTATACACATGTTATTACTTTGAGTGCATTGCACGTTTATAAAATTCCACTCCTAGCAACAGACAGCAACACTGTTTACCAGTAGCACTACGTGTTTTACAAGCACATAAGTTTAAGACTTCCGCTTTTGTGACTGGATTCGAAATCCACTGCACCACGAACAAAGGGACGGTCGGTGCTCCCGCAGCATTCTACAAAATCTGCATCTCCCGGCTCAAAAAAGCCAAGCCAACAAAACAAGCATACTCAATATGCAGTCAGTTTAAAGTGGGCTAGGCAAATGGTGAAACCATTAACTGCTGCTGACCGATGCAAGAACCTTTCGCCTTTCCAGCAGAAACTTATAAATGTATTTTTAAACACGTACTACATGAATCCACGTGCAGCCATACAACTGGATATTCCAAACACAGCGGCACAGCTATAAAATAAAGTGTAATGCCGCCGTGCTTATACTCGCGCATTATGGTGAATTGATGAAAAACGTCCAAAGGTCCTCTCTCTCTTTTTTTCTCCTTCTGAATACAAGCCTACCATAGGCTTTGAATGGACTGATCTGGGCTGGACCTGCTTTCTTCCTTTCCCTCGTCATTTTTACTGATACATTTTACTTTGTCGAGCACAATTACATTGATGTGAGTGTTTCGATGTGCCAGTTGTACTCGCTACAAAAAAGAGAAGGAAAGTGAAGAAAAATGAAAAGCACAAAAGCACGAGAGCAATGTCAGCATGTCTGTTGGCTCTACAAATATGTGTCTATGTATATCTACAGCGAACACACAGACACACACACGCAGAGGCCACAGAGAAAAGGAAAGTTAAGAATTTCGTCGTATGAGATAAAATGCATTTCGCTTACTTTAGTCGAGTCTCTAGTGAATCAGAAGTCCCTTTTTACTTTCTGTTACTTTTTCTATTCTTTATACTTAGCTCCCACTCGTACATACTCACACACTCACATACTCACATACATAGTAAATATCTCAAACAATAAGTAAGTATCCTATCACGTCTACCTACACCTTTCTACTCACTCATGTATTACTTCAATCTCACTCTCTCTACTCTGTATATCCATGGCACACATATAAACACAAGTAGACACATAGCTCTCTATAGTACTTATGTATATAGTATACGATTTTATGCTGACTGCTATTGTCAAAGATGAGAGAACCCAGTGGCTATGTCTATTTGTCCAACTTTGGAGAGAAGTGACACAGCCACCATATACCAAGTATACAGTAGGTAGCTGTACGTACGAACTGCTGCGGATTCTCCATGATGCCACTCAAAAAGAACTTCATCCTCTTCTTTTGAAATGATAAAACTAATGTCATTTTTTTCTGCACTCTTTCTCACAGGGCAGACCAAAGTCTAGGCCAGCAGCTCTCAGGACGAGACGTCTGCCCAACACACTCTACTAAGTACAAGTCGCTCAACCAAACTCTATTCCCTATACGTAACACAATTTTCCTATCCTCCACACTTCCAATGCTATGAATCAAACACGGTGAGAATATAATATGTAGGTCCGGCTAAACTACATGTTTCCTATACCTTCCACTCAGTCAGACACAGACACTGTCTTCTTTCTGCACGCCCACGACCGCATACCTACCTACCTGTCCTGCACATCTAAATGCTCCCATTCACTTTCTAACGTCATGTTCGCTTTCTGCTGGCATGGTCAGGACACTGTGCTAATCTCACTCACTCGATGAACACCAACAAACCAATGCACTAAACTATGCACTGACTTTGGTTAATATCATGACCGTCACTATTTGAACAATAAATGAATGCACATCAGAAATGCACTGTTGGTTATAAATAAAATATTTAATCTATTGCGAGGAATTCTTTTTTCCACACAACTCTCAAAAATAGTCACAACATTTTATAACATTCACAATCCATTACGTTAGTTGAATGGAGAGAGACACTTTGGCCTTTTCATTTACTGACCATGAGCACAAAACATACAAAAATACAATATATACGCAGCCAGGCTAAAAGGCCGAATGCTCTCTCCCCCCTTCGCTTTTACATATTTCAGCATACGACTGTGTAAGGTTTTCAGTTTGAAATGAAGCCATGGATGCCTAAACGCATACGATAGAAGCAATATTATGTATACTGTCATAATTCATATGGTATAGCGCTTTCTATTTCCGCTGATATCTATAGGCCATGATATATTTATCATTTAGACTGGGAGCCAGAGACAGAATGTTCAGCAGAATACCTATATATGTAAAATTCAATATATTCCGTCATCCATACTCATCTGTCATCATGAATTCATTCATGAAGCCTCTTCAATCACTTTCACAACACTCGGCTACAAAATTTACTATCTCTCATGTATCTACGTGATTCATTAATTTTGCTGGGAATACTGAACGAATTGTGCACAGCAGTTAGTGCTTTACAGCAAAAATATGCAATGAGAGCTGAACCATGTTTGCAGATTGATTCTGTTTGTGCGTGCGGACTCCATATTAAGAAAAACATTACCAGAAAATCAATAGGACATGAATAAAATTTAGAAATCTTCTAATTCTATTTGAACATCGTTAGATGCATGCATAATTATTTACCCTAGCCTTACTATTTACTGTTTAATAAGATGTTACCTAAATAGATGTTAAATATCTCTGTATTCACGGTATTCACAATTATATCATTCTAAATAATTATCCCCCTATAATTGCGGTAGAAACGTTCACTCACAATAATCCTGCAAAGGTATACATTACATACATACATACCGAGATACATACAATAAACAGAGCTGCATCGGAGCGGAGATGATTGTGAAAGGAGGAGTAATTCGTACATAAGGGAAGCAGTAATGTAACTACAGTACCTATTTGTTCTAATGTGTAAAGTCGCATAAATGAAATGAAAAAGAGAAGAGAGGAAGAGGAGCACTCCAGCGACTAATCAAAAGTCCATATCAGTGATGGCCATGGGGGGAATGGATGAGATCGCTTATCTTTGCTCTTAGTCTGACTCCCATCCCATCTCTTACTCATCCATCTCCGACTACGGACTGACTATGTACAGCGTGTCTGTGCGCGGTTCTCAGTCAGTCTGACTCTCTGTGCAAAGCGTATATAAACTTTTATGTAGTCTCTTTGGTCGCGCTCTCTTTTCTCTATAATTCAAGTAAAACAAACGCAGACGTGTTAATCTAATTGAATGCAATAGTCGAGGGTCGGGTGAAGTAGGGTCAGAGTGCAATTGCAATCACTCAACAAGGGGTACTACGACCACCATCCCTAGTCTCGCTGTACAAAAGTATTAAGTATTGAGGACACAAAGACAACACAAACATTAAGAGAATGATTGCACTATGTACATAGTAAATGGCCTTCTTACAAAGAACTATTCGAATACATTCTGCTACCCCGTCCTAATCACTTATGCTACTTATGCACTTTCGTCTATTCTATAAGTTAGTGGATTCATACAACGAACTTCTACCACTGCCACCACGTTTGCACTTGCACAGATGTACACAGACCATAGTGCCGAGTGCCGTGGTGGTTGGTTGCTAGTAGAAGGAAGGCCTATACGAACAACATATCTGACAAAGTGAGACCAGGCAGAAAAGCTCAATGAGTCTCGCTACATTACGGGAGCTTTGTGAGCAAGCATACTTATCTAATGGTGGCGACGGTGGGGAAAACATCATTATTGAAGTGGACTCTGTGTCTACGTGCATATACATGCATGTATATGCACAGATATGCTACTTACCATGAAAACCCAACGATCCCTTTTCCCCGGCACTGACACTACCATATACGTAGATGCTATATGTAGAATGAACAAAGTGCAGTGGAAGTCGACCGTGTATAAATGTATTCGTACAGATAGAGAGAGTAGAGAGTAGAGAATAGAAGCGAGAAAGTCTGCTCAGTGGCTGAATAAGCAAAGTAAAGGAAAACAAGAAAGGAAGGAGCCAATTACAAGAGAGACAAGGATTATTTGCACCTTGAGCTTTGACTTCCCCTGCCTTTCTCATTCTCATATAGTCAGTAGCTGATGGGGGAAGAACAAAGCATGGAGAAAAGAGATGTGAATGATGAGATGTGAAGTGGAGTGATGCGAGGCTAAAGTCAACGTACACAGAGAATCAAAATCAGCGTAACCTAACCAAGAAAAAGGGAGTGCTGGCTGATGCTACTGACTTTTACTCGCTGTCTACTCTCTCTACTATATATATATATATAGATACATATATAGTATATACTATGTGCAATAGCATGGTGCAATAGTAGATAGACAAGCATTTATTTATGTACGCCTTTCTATTTCTTCTCCTTTCATGCTAATCTTCTCGACTGTCTGTGCAGTTTAGCATTTCTAGATCAATGTCTTGAAGTTCCGAACCCTTAGTTTTCAAGTGACTGAGTTGGAAATTTGGGAGATGAGGCGACCGGCTGCACAAAGAGACAGACACATCGCATGCATATTCTAAGACAAGGATACCATAGAAGACACTTGAGGCGCACGCACACAATACAATACATACATACATACACATTGGAACGTAAAGGGCAGAGACGAGAGTCAGAGGGAACGGTGCAAATAAAAAAAAGAAAACAATCACAAGACATTGCGTTGAGAATGTGAGATCATTTTGTAGCATTGTTTCTCTTCTTGGAAGCAAGTGCAGGAAAGAATGGCGTCAAAACGACCCCTATTGAAAGTGTACAAGGGTATTACAGAGTGCTACATTATGTAACAAGTCTTATATTGGCACTGCGGTGAAATGTACGTCTGAATCGACAGATAGAAAGTGCGAGGGAGACGACCAAGGACAAGAAGCGATGGAAGGCTGTCCAATGTCAAGGTGAGGGAACGATTGTGACGAAAGTACACGCTGAGGAAAGCACTGAATAAGAATGATACTCAATATATGAGCAAAATGTTAAATTGGAATGAGTTTCTATTGCAGGAATTATCAAGTGAAAGGCTTTTGTATTATCCGATGCCTTCTGATGGCATTCGAGTGCTTGTAGCCAGTTTCTTGTATTGTCGTCGGTTTTGGTGTCAACTATTTTTGCTTAGCGAAAGAAATTCACACACAAGAAGATTTCCCGAGGGAATGCACGACTCCTTCTTTTTCAGCAGTAAAGTGAGCGGACCCTTTGCAATTTTAGCAATCCGCGTCGGGGGAAACATAATGTCAGCGTCACAAACAACTGCAACCAATCTATATGCCTACTCGCTCACACACAGAATCTTTAGTGGTACATAATGCTGTAACCTGCGCATGGTGTTTGTCTCCTTTATTCGAATAACACTTTGTCTGCCTTCCTTCATCTCCATTAAAATATGATATGCTATGATAGACACCACTGCTAACTACTATTAAATTGGACACTTGTAGATAAATGCACAGAAAGCGTATTTAAGCCTTTATCACTAGAAAATCTGTAGCCATAAAAATATTGTATTGTAAATCTACGGTTTTACTTCAGAGCAGTTAAAGGAATTTACGCCATGGTAAAATCAGGTATCCCAAACTATTGTTTATCAACAGTAAAAGCGTGTTTAGCTAACAGATTAAAATAAATACACACACTCCTAATCAATAACAAGGTAACATGCAATGACTAAAAACTGTAATGGAATTTTCATTATTTGTGAATTGAGTTGCCCTACAAGAACGAAATGTTTCTATGTTAGTTGTTTTTGTAGGACACATCATGCGTACACAATCAATCATCCGTGAAAGTTGACTTGTTTCGTGTCACACCATAATTTTTTAGAATAAATGTATACTTTGTTCGTTCTGTGAATTTGAGGATTTTGGAATACTGTTTACTGTTTGATTATGTGATAGCTTTGTAATAATCATTCATGAACATGGAACAATGACAGAAATATAATTTTATTATGTTAAATGTTCTAACTGATAACACAAATGAATATTCTTCATTTGGTTATTATGGCGGTATACGACACAGCTATGCCATTTATAAATATATTAAAAGTTACGCCGGAGATTTCAATTAGTAGAGTGCAGTGCAAAGAAAGTTCTACAAAACTGACAAGAAAATAGTCTCCTCTCGGTGGCACCATTTAATTACATATTCTCTCTTTTCTCATGTGCAAGTCAATGACTGCAAAATTCCGGACGTGTTTCATTTCATAGTCCAAAAAATTGTGCATTTCCAGTTAATTATATAGAATGAAAGTGCGTTAAATTTATGGCAGTGAGAGGGAACGGGAGGAAATGGGCAAAGGATGGGAATATGCACTTGTTACGTTGTCAATTCAAAGTTCTGAAGGTAAATCATCATCGAAGGACGATGGAAAGCGATTAGCTGAGGAAATGAGGAAATAGATGATATTGTCAGCAGTGAATGAGAAAAAGGGTTGCGCTCACTGTCTTAATTGCCTTTTCTGATGCATTGAGGAAGGCTCGTTAGTTACAGACGCGTCTAAGGAAACATCACTATTCGATAATAGAATTCCTCGATAGAACTGAACCGTAGAAAGTTTCCGAAATGTGAAATAAAATCCAGCCAAATGACAAGACATCAATGACATGCCATAGTATTACATAGTATACGGACTCTACGTCCCTTGAATGCATAATGTAGATCAACATTACCTACGACCACGTCTCTTCAATAGTCAAATGCACACAAAATCCTATTCTTGTAAAATGAAATCTGCTTCAATGTATCCACGTACAAATATTGCCCAAGATCTGAATATACTTAATAGCAGTGTTTCGTTTTCACCGGCTTTAACCGGTTAAAACCAATTTCAGCCGGTTTAAACAGGTTAAAACCGAGTGATTTACTGGTTTTAACCGGTTGAAATTGATTTAAACCAGTGGTTTTGACCGGGTGGTTTAAACCACCCGAAACACTGCTTAATAGTAGTAATAGGTAGATATAGGTACATTGCCTCATGATTTACTAGTGAATCAGTTCTCACACCGTGTCATATTTCACTGTGAACGTAGTGCGCTTTCTTTATTGTTACAATTTGATGGAATCCCCATTTATGCACACTGTAATGGACTGATTTCCATCTGTGCAGAAGTAAAGTTGCATTTCGGATAATAAAGGAGGGGGAGCTGTGCACATTGATAAACTGGTAGGGAATCCTGGGCCAGACATGTGCTACCTTACCTACCCCTCTTCTTTTGATATTTCCTTTTCTTCTATATGCTACACTGCTATTCCTTTCATAATGCTTTTTCAACTCTTGAAAGACTGAAAATGGTTCTAATTCAATCAATGGATTCATTGGCCACATTAACTTGAGGAATCAATTAGTCGCGCCCTCGAGACTCTCTCGCTCGCTCACTCGCTACTTCTCGGTGATAATACACACGTTGACTGACTGCTAGCACATCTTTTAATTCTATTTACTTTTTAATTTACCCATTTGGCAACCTCAAAGATCTTCTTATTTCAATGAGTGCGTACAATCAGCTAAAATTCCAAACTAATACACTCGTCACTGAAATTGTGAGGAATCAGCGCCTGAAAAGCTACCTGTCAACGACTACGTGCACCTGCGCACTACTTATTGCAGAGTAGTCACAAACTCTAAAGTGTCGTGTCAACGGCATGTTTTTCAGGATTCATTTTTCCCATCCTTTACATATTTGTGCACATAATTTTAATCATAAATATTGGAAAACAAAATCCATTAAACACATAATTCAAAAATAACGTGTTACGAATTTTTTTCTTTAAAAAACTCCACGCGCAGTCTAAATTTAAGTTATGAATCAAATATTTGCATAGCAAAGGAACAATAATTAACACATTTTGGAGGGCACAATGGAAAGTATGAAATGGGTCTATTCTACATATTTACTGTGCGCTAATTTAGAAGACAGTGGGATATGGGTTGCTGCCTGTATATCTCAAGTATGGTGTGTGTAACTATTTCATTTGGTGTATGTATGCGCATATGTACATAATTTTTGCGGTGGTAGTCAGCCGTCTATGACTCAGTAGGAGACTTAAGTATCACCTTCGCTTTTGTTCGTTAGTTTTGCCAAGCGCTTCTTTCATCAAAAACTCCCAACTTAAAATCTCTCCTCTCTGTGTGCTGCCTATCTGTACATGTCAGCTATTGGTGTTGAGCTGTAGACTTAGTAAAGCCTCTCCACTAACTCGCTTGTCAATAGCAACCTTTCACAAAGAATGATTTATGACTGCACACTGGGAATTAGTCAGTTCCAGTCATTAATTGAAATATTATGGGAATTTCCATATACTCTCTCTCTCTCTCTCTCTCTCTCTCTCTTTCGCTTCTGGCAACTTTCACTTGAGGAAGCTTGTATACTCATACTGTTAGTAGAACATAGCACGAGCCGTGTTCTCGATCGGCGCGTACACGATAAAAGCTAATTCAGTTGTCCGTCTATCTCATAATTTCTAATTCAAATTCACATACCAGCTTGACAAATGACATAAGGTTTTCTCTCGCATGGAAATTTTCTTATTACCAAGCCAATTTGGATGGGTAAATTGGAAGTTGTGGCGAGCGGTGGGCCAATGTCTTAACTAACTAAATTTCCCATCGTACTTTGACATCACCATAGTATTGTTGTTGTAAGTAGAACCAACAAACAAGGAAAACTAGAGCACAGCTATGCACACTTATCTAATCTGTTTCTATTATACTTTCAACGGTACACACAGAATCAAGCTTAATATATATGTATATATATATGTATTATAATACAGTTGCACCCGAAATTGAACCTAATTCACAAACACACACAAATATATAATTACGTATGTGGCCGCGTTGCACTTAAGTTTGCCTACGTAGTAATTTACGGTGCACCAACAGTTAATACTTATAATCCCGACTCTCTAATCCGAAAATAAGTGGACTCGTGCAAGAAAGAGGAGAAAGCTCATTTGAAAAGTGCATGTGTGTTTGCACACAGCTAAATATAGAGCGGAGGAGAGAGAACAATAACTGCGGGAATTCACTGCACTGCTCGTAATCAGCCACAAGCGACTCTGGTCCCTGAATGACTATTTCATTAGTCATTTGGATCCATGATAGCTGTTGATAGTTACATTCTTATAATTCATCAGGCTGCATGCTAAGATGAGCTCAGGAGCACAAGGATTAGACTCATCAGAAAATTCCGGCAGAGTTATAGGTTGGAGTGGTGCGGACTAATGCCTTCTATGTATGCAATAATACCAGGTCTCACCTCGTAAACGGAAGATATTGCTTTCTCTCTCGCTCTCACTCTGACTTTTCCCTTCAAAATTGCAGCTGGTGAGTTTATTTGAGTATGAATGGAATGGAATGGGAAAGGAGGGCAAGGCAGGCAATAGGCAATCTACTAGCACAACTTAAGGGACTCTGATGATGATACATAGAAAGGCAGTGAACAGCCAATGATTGAGTTAAAAGTTAGCCCCTGTCAAAGCCACTGCTATCCGCTATCTTTTGCACTGGTTCTAATGTTGGCTACTTGATCTACTCATGAGCCAGCTTCTCGTTCGTTTTATCTGTACGTGGGTGTGCCTGTCTCTACCAGTGTTTCGGATGGTTTAAACCATCCGGTCAAAACCACCGGTTTAAATCAATTTCAACCGGTTTTAACCGGTTAAAACCATTAAATC
>JABASC010000784.1:0-31876 GCA_019776185.1 Plutomurus gul | reverse complement strand
TTTAAACCAAACATTCAATATTTCATTTTGAAACATTAATAATATTACATTACATGTATTAAAACATACCTTGATTCATGATTCAAATCAGTCATAAAGGTTCAAGGGTAACTAAATTCTCTACATATGTATTTCAAAACAACTGCAATATTAAATCTTAGAATTCAGTTTGTTTGAAGATGTTTCGACGCTTTCATTCCCGCATAATTCAGTCGCAAATTACGACTGAAATTGGGGAATATTGCGACTCACAATATCCCGAATTTCAGTTATGCCCGGTTTTGCCAATTTTGCCCGGTGGGAAACAAAATTTTGCTGCTCATTTTGCCAATAGATGCCAATACACTGGTGGCCTTATTTGATAAGACTGCAACTCCTCACCCCACAATATCCAGTTCATGTTTGTTGTTATTTTGTTGCAAGTAAACTTTTTCAGTTTGGGTTAGTTTACTAAAGTAGCTAACATAAGCTTTCACGGCTTCATCTACTTATCGCACTGGCTTCTTTCTCTACAGAGCAACTTTCACCCGCTTACACTTAAGTGAACTTTATTATAATGCCCATGCTGTGAGTCTATTTTTCTTCAACTTGTCTTAAGCTACGCAGTCAGTAATAGTAAATAGGTATTCTGTTTCGAGTATATTTTTCCTGGCTTGACTTGTTCCTTTATAGTGTATTTTAGGTACTAGTATTACAAAGGGTGGTTGGTGAATGTAGGATTTAACTTTCGACTTGTGTTCACGGTGTTCTTTTTGCTACACATGAAACAAGAGTTAGACACTAACAGTTTGCGTATTGAAGCTTATTCATCGTACTACTTATAAGATTTTATAAATGTTGCGTTCAATACAAATACTATATATAGAAATCAGCTAATGGTAATAATCTGAGTTTATATAACGAAATTCTCAAAGTGGGGGCCTGAGTGGAGATTTTTGAAGCTTCGTGCCGGCGTCTAGACTTCCTACTCTATCCAATGTGCACCGAAGCGTAAGAATTATAGAGATCCCGCACCGCAAGTAATAGGAAAAGAAGGAATCGAAGTGACACGAAAAAAGACAAGACAGGACACTGGATGTCAACAGTTTGTTTTGCCACGGCCCTTCCTTGTCATCAGGAATTAAACAAAGTCCTTGCCTCCACGTTTCCACCATTTCTTTCTCGGCTTTTTCTCTATAATACCATCATTGCTACGACCATCTATCTACACTCTCTGTGTATGTGGAGATTATAGGAATATAACTCTCAGTGGAATTACTTATGGCCTGGAGCCTATTTAGTAGAACAGATCACACAATCTCATACTTTACTACTTCTAGGTAATATAACGCAGCCGTGACTATCCATAGTGTATACATAGTATGTATGCACATACAGACAACTTTTTTTACGTAAGTTCTGTGAGTTGCTCAGGACGCCGAAGAAGAGAGGAAGAGTGAAAGCTGTGCTTTTGCCCTTGGGGTTTGGATTTCCTCTCGGACTGCCGAGTTTTTCTTATATAATAGCGCCACACAGTCCCACAAGGTATCTCAATGGAACATCTTTGACTACCTACTCCAATGGAAGTAAGTTTTCTTTATTTGGTTTTTTCCCTTCCTATTATTATTACTATTACATCTACTGAATGCAATTCATTTTGTATACATACGTACGACGAGTCCGTAGATATAAATAATTTATCTTAGACGCTTGCGTTTTGCATACTACCAACACTTCTATAATATTTCTATGCATAAGTTGTACCTTTACGCACAGATTCATTTCATTTAACCGTCCCCTCGCCTACAATCCTTGCATTTACAAACAAACGGCTTGAAAGTAATCCATTCTTATTTTCTACTATATTAATTCGACGGTGTATGTACGTGTTGTGCGAGCATCAACTACAGCCCCATTTGATAATTATTTTCTTTGAAATGTCAAAGTGAACATCTAGAATTGACTTGTCTATAAATAAGCAATTTAGTAGAGAAAGTTGAGTCAACAACACTCAACACGTGCGTAGACTACAAACGTCAACAATGTGTCTGCTGCTTTGCTGTTCTGTATCGTATTCAATTTCTTAGAGACAGGCAAATAGAATTCTTCCTGGCCCCACTTCTATTCCTCCTAATACATACAAGCCAGAGAACGTGAACGTTATAGAATCACAAGAGTTTTTCCTTCTGTCTCAGGGGACTTCAGCAGCTCGTCCGTCTCCAGTCTTTCTGCATGAATGATGAACTTAATATTACACTATAAGTAGTGCTCTGTGTGCGTTCTGAGAAGAAGAGAGCGCTGCAGTGCATTTATACCGTTGAAAGGCTTTGCCTTTTATACATACTTTGTCATGTAAGAGACAGACGGACCAACGAATGCGCTTCTGAACAGAAAGCCCTACCATGTTCACTCAGTCACTCACTCACCCAGTAAGTTTCACTTCTCGGCTACGTTTCGACCTTTACTTTCCTTCCGCAGTATTTCTCGACTTAAAATCTAGAAAAGTCTACGTGTGTAAAAGTTTCTCCACGTCTAATGCGTGCATATAAGCAATACTACCAGTGTACGATGCACTATCACATCTCCTCACTTTCAGTTCGAATTGGACATTCCAAAAACATGCTTTCACAGTAATGTATGTAATGCAGTTGAGTAGTAAGTAAGTAAAGCTAAGCCAAGTGGAGCTATGCATTCATGCAGCAGTAAGCTCAATTTGGTAATAAAACAGAACAGGGGAGAGGAGAAGAGATCATATTGCGACTTTTAGCTACTACTATTCCCATTACTTACTATATGTGGGCTGTATAAAATTATATTATAGTGTAAGCGCCTCTGCTCTCTCCGCTAACTCGCTCCAAGTAAGCAAAGTGGAAAATATTGCAAGTTGAACTAAATGAAATGAATGAAATGTAGGGATGAGATATGCCACAGGGAGGAAGGCAGCAAAGTTGCAAGCTGGATGGAATGGATTGAATTGAAAACTAAGTATTACTTGGTTTGTTCTCTGTGTCTGTGTCCGTGCTCTCGGTGGTTGGTGGGAGACGAAGTGATAGACCAGACACATACAGAGAGAGAGAGAGAGAAGAGTGGTGATGTGGGCCAGTTCAGAAATTATATGAAGTGTCTGTTACACAGAAGAGTAGACAGTAGATGTAAGTAAATAGTGGAAGTGGTAGCGGGTGAGAAACAACATGCAAATGAAAGTACATGTCTTCACGTTGGCCACCTCACCATGTATTGTGGATAATTGTAAGAAATAGCTTGACTGTGTGGAGATACATGTAGTGTACTGTACAGTGTTATGTTATGTTGGTTGGATTTTGGTAGTGGTAGTAGCCATAGTTTAGCGAAGTGTAGGCGGAATTAATGCGCAAAGATTAATTCGGCTTTGGCCTTTCTTGTTAGGTAGTTTATTATCTGTGCAAGTGTAGTGTCGCGGTCTCTCTCTCTCTCTCTCTCTTCTGTCTGATGTCTCTGCAGCAGCAGCAGAAGACATTCTCTCTTCCTGTATAGCTACCGCCTCTCTGTAAACTGAACTTCAGCTCCTGCTGCTTACATTTAACATTCGCTTCATGTCTTTCTCACAACACTCATTGTGAGTGTATTGCACTCTGGCGACTCTCTGCTGCTACATATTAAATGAATATAGTCTGTGTGTATTCTGTGAATGGGGTTATGTAGACGAGACCGCGCACACATACACAAATACACACACTACTCTCTGCTACACGTCCTGACTGAGTAAGTACACTCATCCATAGTGTACTACATAACATATTACATGTATTTTGTTTCAGCTAATGTGTTGATGGGCTGCCCTGTACACTCATGTCAGTTCATTACTTTTAATAAAGTTCAAGGCTTATTTGTTACACTTCAACTTGAGCTCCAACCTTAAGGCTCTGATAAATATGTCCGCACACTGAATGGGACCCGCTGAATCTGCGAGGAACTGAATGAAAGCCAAAGCTACATCGCCATAAACCATAATAAGCTACGACTTCAAAGGGAATTTAATTAGAAATAGCCAGCTATTCATTTTCTTTTCAACTTCCTATGCACACTAGATTACCAATGCTCCTGAGTCACATACTAGAGAATCGATGATACTACTATCATCAAAACAATCTGCAGTAAGTACATACACTAGCTAGAAATCAAATCATAATTGTTTATAAATTTTACACACAATTGAATGTTTCGTAGCTTCTCTATTTCTGTGCTCATCATATCTTCGCTTATAATTGAGTAATTGTGCAGTGGAGGCTTAGCAAGAGAGGGCCTACAATTAGAATATATGTACGTCAATCAAGACTGAATATTATCTTCAAAAATACAGTTAATATTAATATTGCTAATACTAATTACTGTTGTATGAATTGTAGAAAGAATTTTTTATAATGGAACCCAAATGCGACGCTCTCTGGTAGCGTAGCTTAGTAAATAATAATTGTCGTAAATTTAACATGTAAAAACAATCCACACAGGTCCAAAAAAGGCTGGTACCGGTAACATATTAATTAATTACATAAAAAATTCTTACGAAAAACTACAATGCAATGCGTTTGGCTTTTATAGGCTTCTCGTACTCAAACTGTATTTCATTTCATTGAACTTCTAAATTTTTCATGTGCACCTTTTATGCAACTGAATGTTTTGTGTAAAGGCACACAGGCAACTACGTGTTATTGTGCTTCGTATCTGATTGACTGTATCTGCATCTATTTGGTCCTATCTACTCTCTACTCTCTACTAATTTCTTGTTGATGCAAAATGTAGTCGGTTAGATTTGGTATGGGGGAAACTCAGTTCACAACCGACAGATTTTCATTTGGCAGGCTCGTGTTCATTTTAAATGAGAAAAGTCTAGTCGACGGAGAAGGATAATATCCAACAATCAACCACTGGCAACATTATGCAAAATTTTTGCCGTCATTATCATTAAACTTCTTGATGGTGCGTTATATCATGAAATGCTTCGCAGAGAACGTACTTTGTTTGCATTCTTCCTCTACTCGATGAAAAGAAAAGTGCTAGTCTCTACAGTATATACCTTCCCGCCTTTACATAATAACTTCATAATACTTCCAAGAGCAAATATATACATTTAGTTGCCAGTTTGTTCAGTCAAAATCTAATATTTATGACCACCATGTAAAGCATTAGGAATGCTCAAGTAGAATATTTTAACTATGCCTGAAAACCTATAAAACTAACAGCTTTAGTGCGTGACCAGCCTATCTGCAGTTCAGTAGAAAGGCGCGCAAACCTTCGCTCTGCGCTGTTTCGTTCCGGGCAATTACATTTCACAATGTACTACAGCACCATGTGCGTAATATGCGTAATATGAATTATACGGGAAAGCGGTGGGCTGGAAATGTTCACGGTTAGATATTGCATTCACATTGTATTTATTATGTAATTAAAGGTGTAGAGTCCGAATATGAANGTAATTAAAGGTGTAGAGTCCGAATATGAACTCGTGCAGTGTGATTTAACATGGGGATATTGGAGTTCAAAGGTGACTGGTGTACTAGATTACATATTTACAAAAACTGATAACAACGCAAGTACTACTGTAGCTTTGTTCACATTATAATTTCGAAATATATTCATCATGACTGAATCAAGAGACAGCAATCAGCTTGGAATAATTTTAAACAGCAATTTCCATTCAAAACCGTTTTGTTGGGTTTGCATTTTATTCCTATATGAAATTCTAAATCTTAAAGCATTACTATTACTAAATGTAGAAAGAATTATCAGTAAATCAGTACCAACAACAACCAACTCATGCACACACAACACATGTATAATCTAAAGGACACAATTAAATCCTAAAATTAAACCTAAATTAGGCGTGATTGTCATTTGTCTCAAAGCTAGACTTGATCTAAAATCGTTATTCACTCTAAAACAAAATCGAAACAGGTGTTAATCATAAAATAGGAGGGGGGCGAACTTTGGTGTCATTTGAGTTGTCATTACAACTTTTTCGATACGACACATAACTTTACAATAATGACATTTATTTATTTCTAAGCAAAATTTAAATGATACCAATTATATGGAAGCATTTGACAATAATCATCTAAAAAATTAGCTTGTAAATGTGATATGCGATAATATGATAATATTATATTTTGTGTGATAAGAAAATGAAATACATGTGCAATAATATTGATAAATAAATAAGAATAAAGATATATAAATACGTTTGTAAATACCTAGGAAATTGAATTGTTGTAAATACGTCAACGTGGTGTAATCATCTTAATCGCATCGAGTCAGGTAGTGCTGAATTCAATGAAGGTGTCAATATTTGTATGTACACGTACAAATATGTACCTATTTCTTAAATTTTCAATTGTTTGAGTGGCTTATTCCTACCAAATGTAGAGAGAAAAAATTATTTTCGGTAATCTTTTGTTCGCTCCTTGAATACACCCAAGATGGATGTAGTGAAAATCAAAATACGTTTCCATGGTAACCAATATTCTGACAATAGTGAATATCGCGTTACCAAACAAGCGATATCGCCGTTCTCTAGTCATCGTTTTACGAAGGGAATTGTCTGTATTTGTATAATATGTGGAAGTACTTTCCAGAACATTCATTGCTATTAACACCCTTGAAGTAGGACAAAGGAATGGAAAGGTAGTAATTCAAAGTAAAAACATTCCACATTACGCACAAGTAAATATGACAAAGCGTGTGCACCATTCTAGTTCTTCTGGAACTTCCAAGGTTGGTTTTGCTTAAAATTAATAGAGTAACTCCTATGAAATGATATTAGTATTAATGTACTTACATGATCAATTTCAGATTAACATGGAACAGTTTAGTTATGTTTGGACACTGGAGAACACTGAATCTTTCTACAATATATTCCGAAATAGTTCAACTTCGTACGGGCAGAAGCTTATTATTAACTCGGAGTATTTCAATGCAGGGGAAAAAGTTGGAAAGCCTTGCAAATGGTATATGTCACTTGGAGTAAGTTTCAAAAAGGACACCGAAGAATTCATTTCCCTTCATCTTGGACTAAAAAAAATATTGTGGAACGAAGATGAGAATCCTGATGGAAGATTCGTGAAAGTTGCATTCAGATTACAGCTAATCAGTACATGTGGGAAGGTCATAGACTGTGGTGGTAAGTTGATAGCTTTTTTTACAAATAAATGTGATCTTTCAATAGTAATCATTTATGTGTGTCTGTTTGATAAAATAAAGATAGTGGGATCGTTAATTATGGGTTTGCTCATCAAAATGCTACCTCGAGAAAACTCACTACATGTTGGGGGTGGGATGATTTTTGGTAAGCCCTTTAAATGAAATTGCTAATTAAAATTGAAGATAATATTATGTGAAGATCTGTACTTGAAACATCTCTACATTTCAGCACTTTCTCGGAGATGGTTGAATTTCACGACCAAGGGTTCCTGTCCAAGAATAAACTTATATTTAAAGCCGAAATTGACATTTTCGGGACACCAAAAAGTCTGAAGCGTGCTTTACTTGGACTACCTCCTCAAATAGAGTGTACCATCGATCCAAACGCAAGTCTAACTGAAATGTACTTAAAGTTATTTGAATCTGGAAATGGATCTGATGTAACAATCATAACTGAAGATAAATCATTTCATGTACACAAACTAATATTATCTGGTAATTTTATAACTTATGAATTCCGTCAAGATTACGTGTATAGAATGCCGTATTTATATCCTCCCAAAATATTACTATTACTATACTTTGATGAATATCAATCCAGAAATTCAATACTTAATGTTTTTGTTCACAAATCTAGTAAATTCACCTGTCTTTGCTGCCATGCTGAGCGTCGACATGAAGGAGAAAGAATCGAGTACAATCACATTGGAAACATTCAATTCAGCCATTGTGTATATCCTGCTAAAATACATGTACACACATGATGTGAGCCTTGACTTGCAGAAAAGCACAATGGATTCTACATTTGAGTTAATGTCGGCTGCTAATATGTATCAAATCGACAACTTGAAAGAAGATTGCTTTAGAGGTCTACTTTCACTAATTAATATCGATAATGCTGCAAGGATTGCGGTGTGGGCTTATCTTTACATGCCACAACAAGAAACATTCGAAGAAATTCAAGAATTCTACCTCCGGTTAGCTTACTTTTAAAACGAATTGAAAATTAGCTTAATCAAGCGAGTGTTGTAAAAGAGGAATTTAATGTTCTACTACCTTTAATGTAGCAATTTAAAATCCATCACATTGACTCCTGTTTTCAAGAAACTATTTCAAGAAAATCCCCAACCGTTCAACGTGCTTGTGTATGGAATGGAAAAGTGAAATTTCTGTATTTGAGATGAGTTACTTTAGTTGTTGTTATTCCAAAGGTTTATTGTTTTAAATTTATCATTTTTTTTACTCTTGTTAATAATTATTACTACGTATTTATTTATTTCGTTATGAGTTCGTTAAAACTTATCTACTAGAAAACTTTGCTTGTGAAGTCTGTTAAAATTTTATTGGTACAATAAATTTAAAACTAACCTTGAACCTGCATTCCTTTTTTAAACTTAATGAATATTTACATTAGAAAATTCTTAAATTAGCACAATATTTTCCCCGCTTATAAGATGCCACTCCAATTTCTCATAATACTACGTGGTGCATACATGCATGCGCTTCTGCACCGATCTACAATATAAACGAGAATAAATGAGGGAGATCAACATTCACGGTGTTACTCATGGAGAGTGACTCCTGAGCTAGCAGAGATCTCAAGCAAACATGCGAGCAGTAGGCCTAAAACAACATAAGCTTCTCATTTGAATCTCACGACTCTGTGTACTGTGTACTCCACGGTGAAGAAATAAATTGAACGGAAACTTTAACTTGTTAGACATGTAAAAGAATAATTTCCTCAGCAAAACAGCAAAGCACCTATGTTGGCCAAGTGCCACATATCGTACACAGTGCACATACAAACTTCTATTCAACAGCTACTCGTGCATCACCGAATTGCTTTTTCAATTTAGGTTTGTCCTAATAATATATCCTTCATCCTTTCATATTATTTCATTCCTTACATGTGTACACAACAAATATGTGGTGCAGTGACTACTTGTAAAAGTCTGCTAAAGACGTTTTACTGTATGTATTTCTCCAACTAATCGTGTCATGTATACTATGTATTCTGTATGAAAGAGTTGCTTTAGCAGTGTTCTCTGCTAGAAAAGTAGTTACAAACTACCTTACTCTACATTACAATCCTATAGTGAATAATCAACTCAACAGTATCAGTTTTTATTGGAAAACTTCATTTCCCTTTCTTCTGTACAAACACAAACACGCATACCTCCAACCAGCAGCATATCCATTGTCACATACATCACCGCTCTCTCCTTCACTGAAAAGCAGCAGAGACACAGCTACAATTCTCACTACCACAGTCCTTACGCATACACGAATACTGTACTCCTATGCAATACAGGCAATACAGCAAGCAGTGCAAAAAATCTGATAAACTGATGGAGATGAAGAAGGATATATACATATATTTTTTATATTTCAGTTTAGAAAACTTGGTATAAAGAGAGAGAGAGAGAGAGAACTGTTTGCTCTGCTGCAGGCTGCATCATAAAAGGAGAAGGACAATCTTTGTAAAAGAAACTCGCAGAGTAACGTCGCAGCAGCAGCAAATAAACTGGAAATGGAGAAGAAAGTAAGCGATTCTTACAAAAGACAGACAAACTATTGCTTTGTTGCATGAAAGGTAGAGAATATTGAATCGAATAGTCACGATTCCTTCAATTCACTTTTCCTCCTTCACTATTACTAACAGAGCGAGAGAGCGAGAGAGAGAGAGAGAAAGAGTACGTAAGAAAAGAAGAAGGGATGACAGACAGCGTACTGCCATCATCAGTATGGAGCCTAGATAGTAGTTGCTACTTACAAGATGACGAAATGACTGAAATGAAATGAAATGGAAAGGAATAGAGCAGAGGAGCAGGGGAAGGTTTGAAAAGAAAATAGTTACTTTGCCAAAGAATTCGTAATTGATTTTCCGTGGAGGACTAACTGTACCATTGTGCTAGAATTGGCGCTTCTCTTCCTCTTCTTAATATTAAGTCTCCCTCTCTATATATATATTATATAAATACTCGAGTGAAAAGTCACCAAACGTGCATTTAAGTAGCTCTGACTTGAAATGCATTGTTGTTTGTTTTATGAAGAAGGCATTCGCGATTACGCGAAGTCTTACCCCGTAGTATATAGCACACGACGACCAGATACATACCTTAGATATGTTTGCAAGAATTTTTAATGAATTTTGAATGTTACGCGTTAGTCCGCAGAGACTCTCAGAGAAACAGAGTGGCAATAGCTACCTAAATGTAACTGCGTTGCTGTGTCTTGGCCGTTAACTATGTTGTAACAGCCAAAATGCCAACGTTAATGACATCTGCTGCAAAAAGCCGATGCACATATTTTCATTGTCCTCAATCAGAGGCCTAATGACTAGAAAAAGTTACGTGGAAGAATGTGATGAATTTTGTGTCAAGTCACATTGCGCGTACCACTATGCTCCACCAGCCAAAAAGTCAGACATATCTAGACATCAGAAGAGAAATACCGTGTGCTTCTGTGTATGTACATACATACTATTCCATTTCCTTCACTGTTTCAGCAAAAGTACTTTTACCTCACCTTACTCAACGTTGCACTCAAAGCCACTCAACCAATGAACTAAAACATGTTAATGTGTGTGGCTTGTCTTGCATTGTTTGTGCAGCCAGTACTACTGCTACAATCCAAAGGAGTGGATTAATTACGTATGCAAACACACTCCACAACAGCAGCCGCAGCCCCATAAACCCTTGGTGCGATTATTTGCAGTGAACTTACACTTAGGAGGAAGAAGAAGGCTTTCAGAAGGAGGTCAAGCGTACACCTATTTCAAAATATGTGGTTAGTGTGTTACTACTGTGCACAGCGTGCTGTACAGTATAAGAATGGTGACCCATTGTTAAAGCGTAAAAGTACTACTATTTTACAGTTTACTGGGTACACGGGTAAAGGCATGCATTAGGCTGGAGTCGAAGGTAGTTAGAGATGCTTATCTGAATAAGCACGTGAACTAGAAAGACAAGGCTTTTTACTTTGCCTTGTCTGCTGATGGAAAGCAGTGTAGCTTAGCTCAGAGAGAGAGAGAGAGAGAAAAGCGAAGTCAAGTCCACACAGCAGTCAGGAGTAGTATACTTATGTATTTAGCAGTGGTGGTAGAAGGTACCCAGTAGTAGAAGTTTGGTGAAAAAATGCCACGCGAAGCACGAACATATCAGATCTGACTGGGGTTCTATGGTTTCCTTTCACGGATTCCTACGGCATTCAGTCCTAGTTCTCTGTCTCTCTCTCTCTCTCTCTTTCTAGCTTTTCTTTTTCTTTTGCTGTGCTGGAATTGAACTGTTAAGATTTCCAACAAGATTTAATACATCGGAGAGAAACTCGGTCATAGAAACTAAATGGTGAAAGGAGAGTAAATAATGGGAGCTGTAATTGAGTTTTTTCTCAGGCTGAATACTCAACTCAACTCTACATCTGTAGTGTTGAGGCTCCGTAGTCATAAATACATCCCACACTGCAGTTGTCATTGAATTTCACTTAAGTGGGCAGTGCCGATCTATCATACAGAATGATAGAGTGTACTACCGTATACAGAGGGCTGTAGTTTCGAGCAATAACCTCTTTTACTAGGACTCCAAGTCCAACCTCTGCACACTCTACAGTATCTAATATCTACTATTAATGTGGTTTAAGATGATGATGATAGACAGTGGAACTCTGGCTGAGCTCACATTGCATGTGAGTATAATATTTTATAAATGAGGGATGAATAAAGGAATGAATGAACGTGGGCTACCGTCGATTATTACCAGTACGCATGTGGAACTGTGTGGTGGACGAAGGACGAAAGACCACGATACTGTAGACAAGTGGAAATCCGCCGGGAATCAACTGAGGACGAATTATTAAACATCTGACAACAGTTCTATATAAGAAAGTGATGGAATTGTTACTGTATATATAGTGTACCCCCCTTTTTCGACTGATTACTTACAATAGAAACCCCACTCGACCTTAGCATCTAGGGAGTTGAACTCATCACGTGAATGCAAACAAGTTCGTCGTTATCGTTTGGTACACAGGCAAGCTCTGCTTCCTCAAATACGTTTCTAAACTTGCTATATATAAGCCTTGTTTACGAATGAATGCAATTTAGAATCAACAGCGATTTGACCTCTAAGGATAAAGACTCTTTCACTGTTTGGCAAACACCAATGGAAAAGATCAGTTCAGTTCAATTATGCATTGTGTGTCGAACACTGTATCTTTAGATAAAAATTATGTCTACCATCGTAATATGCTTTTACTAGCGCGCTAATAGTTTTTTTTATTGTGAGTGTTATACATAATTTGAAAGTATTTTTATTTCACCTTATATTATTTTCACTTCTGTCAACAGGCATGTGTTCGGATTAGCAGAAAATTTGGAAGCAATCGTGTTTTTTTTTCAAAAAAGATTCTGCGAAAACGAAACCGAACCAAAAATAAATATTTGAACCGGATTCGGATTAATTTAAAGCATTGTGAAAATATATACAGTAGACAGCCATGGTCACGCCAGAATTATGACATGCAATATATCATTCGCCAACTCATGTGAGAAATGATATGCAAGGTAAATATTTAATGCATAATCAAGCACACTTATACGGAGACCACAAATATCGCTTGTTGTCAGTGCGTATAAACTTTATGACAAGTAATATGCACGCACATTTATGCAATAGTATACTATGTGTTCTTAAACACACGTATTGTACGTATGTATATACCTATATGCCTACATATCTTTTTACACTTAAATGCGTGCGATGGTTGGACTATGTATTGATCATTATTCTACGCGTGTATCGTGTCTAATCATTTAAATTGTAATTTCGTATGCTTTTGTATTATAATATTAGAACAACCGCAAGTGTGACAGGAAAATAGGCAACTACGAAGTAAAATGAACACGCAGGCAGGTATCTCCTACAATGGGATAGAATATCACGAGGAATAGGATGACAACAATAAGAGCCAGATCGGAGTGCGCACATGTGGCCCTTCTGTCATATTCTATGGTAGACGGTGCAATCAGACAAGATGATACGCTCAAAGGCTGGCGTGTTACGGCGTGGCAGTTGCGGATGGCTG
Organism: Plutomurus gul; assembly: GCA_019776185.1. NCBI lineage: Eukaryota > Metazoa > Arthropoda > Collembola > Entomobryomorpha > Tomoceridae > Plutomurus > Plutomurus gul. The sequence continues at coordinate 18,643 of JABASC010000784.1, read as the reverse complement.
CTAAAAGCGAGCGGAGTAAGACTGAAGAAGACGTGCGAGGATGTGATTGCGGATGCCTATTTTATTTTATTTGTGGATTGGATGTGGGACCTGATGTCGATTCTGAATGGAAATCGAAATGGAAAGCTGAGATGGAAAGGAGGAGAGGCAGGCAAAGGAAAAAAGTGTACGTAGAGGGTGAAAGAAATCTGACATGAGATGAAAGGCAAAGGTGTCGATGTCGGTGTCGAGTGGGATTAAAAGAGGTTCTCTTGACAACAACAGGAATTGGACTAAATCGAACACAAGACTCGCAAGAGAAAAATGAAATATCTAGAAAGTCTTTGTTCTCCGATGTTGTGAGTGCATTTACAAAGGTACACGTAGAATCTACTTGTGTCCTGTCGCAGTCGCAGTCGATATGGCAGTGTCACTGCATCTCCCCCGCCCAATACTTTCCACAGCCTCGAAACACAATACACATAACCACTAACGCACAGCACTATTACAGTACTGCAGAATGATCACACATACTTGGCATACCTTCCTCCAAATGGAGAACAAGCACAACAACTACGATCAAAATTGGAAGGGATTCCTATCTACACACTCCTTCCACTAAATGCTCATTTCGGCAACACCCTCTCCTTTCTTCCTTCCCGCAATAATAATATCAAATTCCAAAAATTAATACAATTTTTATGAACACTCTGGCGACAGACATACAGAAAACATTTAGTATATTATATGGCAGTATTAGTAAGAATGTTCCTGTATTACAGGGTTGTTCTAATATAGATTAAAGAGTTGATTAAAATTGACGATTTCAGCATTACTATCCTTATCCTTAGTATTTATTAATTCTCTTCAATATACACTTATTCTCCTGTGTCTATTATGTAAGTATGCTTTTAGTGTTACATTATTGGATGGCATGTGATTTGATGTTGTAAATGCATGGGTAATATATCTGCCCCTATTATTTCGTCTTTCATGTTGTGACATTCTTAGAACACATTTCGACCTACCTAAAATGTGTCGGTGAAGACCTAGAAACGGAAATGAAATATCACTTACACCTTAGTTTTCATTGTCTGTCCATTTTCGACGAACTCCTTTCATGTCAAATGTAGCACCCTTCACCGTGCTACGTCTTAGTACTTTGTCAAACGCCGGTGTTACGTACCACATCTTGACTACAATTTTGCAATACACATGTGCAATCAGGTCGTAAATATTTGTTACTTGGATTTCTCTTTATAATTAAATATGGCCTTTGAGTGGATGATGAAACCTATCACTGTTCCATTAAAAGCCATTCTCTTGTCTCTCGTAAAAGCTCTTCTCTTTTGCTGTCACATACATGTCAGCGAATCCCACGGTCATGATATGAATTCTGAATATTGAATGTCCTCTATTGTATGTATGCGCTTATGAAGACATGTCATACATCCATGTTGTTTTCTTCATTTAGTCTCGCATTACCGAATGTCAGTAAACATTGGTCTACAGTCGAACAATTATTAGTACATAGGTCACATAAGCGCTTCTGAAATCATTAGTGAGTTACAAGGGACAGGTTTAAGGTACAAGTGAAAGTTCATGGTAGGTCCTTATGCTAATCTGCAGGCGATGTGATTGCATGAAAGAGAACTTTATGAAGAAATTAATGTGTGCTAATGTATGCTAATACAAATGCTAATATGTAATGCATTTACATAATATAAAACCATACTGTGAACAATTATGAAACATGAAACTTCCACATTTGTGTTAAAAATAACACAACAATATCATACAAACGTTGTACATACACACAAATGATGTATACGGTGATGGAAAACGGTTCTGCTCGGAAATGAGTTCGATAATGAGCTAAAGCCCATATCTGTCTGCTTCGAATGCCACAGAGGCAGTAATGTGAGTGAAGTGTGTAATAAGCCCTATATGCAACTGCATACAAACGCACAAATGCACTTATTAAGCCAGCTTTGACAAAATCCTAAAGCCAGAAGGATCATCTTCAAACTCAACTCTGACTCAGCTCAAGTGTCTGATGATATTTCTGTCTGCATTCTATTTCCATGCCGAACGAGAAGCGAAAAAACGACCCAAAAGCACTTTTTTGTTTCATCACATTTCAAAATCATTATGCTCTCCTTAAAGTGCGTTTAGACCAATAGGGTGCCAAATGCAGTCTTTAAAGAACCTTATTGTTACTCCTGCCATAGACTTGCCATAGAGGATAGACTGAAGAAGCCATCGGCTGAACTCATGTGGCACAGTCAAACTGCCTGTACATGTGCACACATGCTAGAATTCAAATAATCATTTAGAACGTAGCCAACTTAAGAACCAACATAATAAGCATGCAGCAGTGCAGATGCTTTTCTATGCTTCTTATGTATGTATACTTATAGCCCTTAACCCACTTGCACATTAGAGAAAAATGACAAGAGTTCAGGATCCTAGTGAAGACTGACTATGTGCTTCCGCAGTAGTAAATATGTTGTTGCTTTACTCTTGACTCAGTGTATTGGTTGAATGGATAAATCCTATGTACTTTGCATTTTATATGTACATACATATGTGTGTTGATCTTACCTGAAAGCAGTATCTATATTTGCTATGTAGATGTATAGGCATTTTGCAGCTATCGTGCTTGGGGGAGCATCGGCCTGTATAATTTGTATACAATGTGAGATGTACGCTTTTGCTGTTTGACAATCTTTCATCACCAGACAAGCTGGGGGATTCTAATGAGATACACAGCTAATGAACCATCTAATTGATGGATAATGACATATAAAGCCGAAATTGTCACACTATGACAGTGACAACTTGTATATACTAATCTTTTTATAGTGCGGTGACTATTGAGCACAGGTTACAAAAGCACAATGCTCTGTAGATTCCATTCGGGTCACAGATCGAGAAATATTGACTAAAAGAAGGGGAGCCACGTTTTTGAGTGATATGCCTAGCCTTACACAGGGCATAGCCACAGACTGGTGTCGGCTATTTAAAACTCGCAACAATAGTTGCTAATAAATCCCGGAAACAAATGACTACAACATTGATTTTGTGAATAAAAGTAATATACTTATGTATGACACTATAAAACATTCCATTAAGTTGTACTTGTAGCTTATACTCGGTCCAATGTGGAAACTTTTCCAATGTAATATGCACACTCTGCTTAGTAGTGCCCCTGTGAGTGCGTGCACTTTAATACATAAGTAATGAATTGGCTAAAGTAATGAGTAGTAGTGCAACGCATACAACGCAATCGCACGAATGTGTACTCAGTCCCGAGTGAGTGCTACTCATGTTACGTGTTATACTGCATACATCAATGTGAAAAGCTGTCCGAAATCAGAAATTTTGTGTACATAAGTGGATGTAATGTAAATAGTGAAACGAGTTAGCGGTTACCGGCAGGGGACATACAAAGCTTATTAACCGAACCTAATTGTTAAAGTTCACATAGTTCACAAACGTCTTGTATGCATTTTCATGGACGAAATGATCTAATAATGCAGAGATTTAACATATTACAATATCTACCTATCCACGCACATCCTAAATAAAACAATTTCATTGATGGTCTATTTTAGCCTATCTATATTTAATCTAAAGAGTTGTAAAAGCTACAAACTAAATTCGAATCAAATGACGCCAATGTTTGACTTTTTAAAGAAAACTCTGTCATACGGTTTCTATTAAATATCGCTTATTGTAAATCCTTGAATAACGCTTCCAAATTCTCAAAGAGTTCATTCATGCTAAAGGTGACTTTGGTTTCCTGTTGTCTAACTATCTCTTTATTTAATTTGGCTCCTCTCTCATGATGAAGTCAGCATTAATTGCTCCGGCACCTTGCCTCTTGTAGTAAATGGATAAGTCGGAAGTTAAACTTTATCCAATTGTAAGATGTTCATTATCAACTTTGCAAACTTTGGCAGTTATTTGGACTCACAGATATGATATGAAGAAGCGAGGAGGGATGTGAAGTGAAATGTAGTGGCAGCAATGTATACGCTCCCACCTACAATTCAACCAATTTCAACAACGCTACCACTGAATTCGGAGAGTGCAATCGTGCAATATCCCTGTTAGTAATATAATCAAATTATAAAATCTTACAAGTTGAGTAAATCCACTCACAAAATTCAGTGCTGCATAAAATTAAAGTCTCTATTTTATGTTTCTACAAGAAATTGAACAGCACGATGCTGCACCTCTAATATTGTAGTAGCCATTCATAATTTGTTGAAATTTTGCATTTCAGACGCTAGTGAATGTTTTATTAGCACTTTGACCGTGTTTAATGATATTCAATAAAGATTTATACGAATCATTGTTTAAGGGTGAGGTGGGGATGTAAATGGTGGTATTACCTTTCCACTGCGTGAGTAGAAATGGAAATACTCTTAATAATAAGTAAATATGCCTTCATCTCGTCCATTCACCGTACACACTTTGAATGTGTACAGCTCTTTGTAAAGCAAGTTTTCCGGGAGAATATCTGCTAATGCCACCGTTCTGACAAAAAGCACTTTGAATAGATTATCAACACTGCAAATGGTAGCCGAGAAACAACTGACAATACAATACCAATTTTAATAATATGCTATAAAAATGAATTACTCTGTATATGTTGTGACGCCAACTTGTCACGATGTGACTCAAAGTGAGTTTAGGGCTGCCGCTCATTACATTTCCCTGTCAAGCATAATCATCACATATTATATGGTAATTCACTTTCATTCGCCAACCCCATTTTATTTTATGTCAATAAATGTAGAGCCCGAAACTAGTCTACGTTATCAATCGTGCATTTTGACGCTGATTTTGTTATTTTACCAACTGTGACTGCGTTGTTACCGTTTCCAGTTGTATTTCTATTGTTTTCCTTTGTATTATGTGATGTGGGTATCAAGGGATTCCAATGTTTTCTTATTCTTGAGACGAAAGACTCCAGCGAGAATAACATTCAGTCACATCACAACACTACTAGATCAGAGAGATTACGTTCCTTTACTTGTTCTCTCTGTTCTGTCCTCTGTTTGTCTCTTCTTTCAGTCGTGTCGTGTCTCTCTCTCTCTTTCTTTTTTACACGTCGTTCTACAAAGGTAGTAAGTACACTGTAATAGTAGTTGACAGTACAACTACTGCATTCTACTAGGCTAAATAAGCTTTTCTTTTTTGAATAAAATAGAAAGTTATATTGCACCGCTGTACTATAGTAGTGAGTGCAGCACGGCAATGTTATACCGTTCCCTATATTTCCTCCCATAAATATGTAGTTAACTATATACGCCTACCAAACAGCGTTTAGTAAGTGCATTTCTACACGGTTACACACTCTCCGTTGATTTGGCTGTTGTTGGTGAACTGATGGGATGGTACACTTGGCATTAGGTTTCTCTACGTACTACTTGTACAATATTGAAAACTGCTGAATGCTTGTTAGACTTTTAACATGTCTTATAAAATAAACTACCACCAAGTTTACTGTAGGTTGTATAAAAGTAGTAGTGAGTAAAGAGTTGAAGTATCTCCACTTTACTTTACAAGATCGAGGCAGGCCAGAGACAGACAGACAGAATATATTCCAAAATCTAATCTTGGAAAACAGCGAGGAAAACCTGACCAGAAGAACCCCCTTTATTCCTATCACTCTCACTCCTGCCGTTATTTCTCTGAGACTGTTCCCAGTATATTCAAGTGAACTACTAGCTCGACAAGAGCAAGACAAACAGAACAAGTGTAATAAACAACGACACTTTTTGCTATTCATGAATTCTCGGTCACGTCACGTCAGACACCAAGCCGGGCCACGTCAAACAGTAAAAGTGACAGAGAAATGCAATTGTGAATTGATACTTGTTTTGTTCAAAAGAGAACGTGAAAGAAGACGGTTATTCTCTGACTGTTGTGTACTGTGTGAGAGACCTACGATGCTCACTAACTTCTTTATCCCTCGCTTTCTCTGTCGTATTTTTCCCACTTTCAACTTTCCCTTCAGAAACTTCAGAAAGGAGATAATGTATAATACAAGGTAGATGTGCATACATGTTATCCGACCCCAACCAACCAAAAACCAAACAACAATCCAGGAAACACATCACTTACTACACGCCCTTGCAATTCTCATACTCTCAGTTGTCACTTTTATGCATGCATACAAACCGCATACCTAAAACACTATTTTCCGTTCTATGTGTAAGATCTTTCTTGGACACCAGAAGAAAACTTTCAGTTTTCTATTGTTTACATTAAACTGTCTTCCGTGACTCGGACTGTCTTTTAGGAAACAGCTTTCCTTTTTTATTTCCTACAGTCCACTAATAATCAGTGTCAGAGATGCAAACCAACAGCTAGTACCTAGCTGAAAATAAATTAGAGAGAGTCTAGCTGGAAATGCATAAAAAATATTGCGTTTGTCACGATTACAATTATAATTGCGTAGTACGTGTGTACGATGCGATATATGCATTTCAGTCTACCCGGGCTACAATACATACAACTCTTATATCAACTGTAGTAAAGCACATAGTAGAAAATTAAACGTGGAAATAACACGAGTAGCAGTTTCGGCAGAAAAATTTCCTTATTAAAGTCTGTGTTGTTTTGTGTGAGCGGGAGAGCACTGTAGTGTAGTAGCGCAGCAAGTTTCTTCGGCAGAATACTCGACGACTCTATCCTATTAGTGTCCTGTGTCTAATATAATAAGTGAAGTGAAACGAGTGTGAAATAACTCAAGTCAGCGATACGAATTCGGTTCCCTAATGAAGTTTACTCTTTTACTTTAATTTACGCAATTTTATGTTGTGACGGAGCTACTGCTACTACTATACGTTGGCTTCCAGTAGTCCCTTTTTTCTCGTGATTTTTTCCCCACTTCTTTTACGCTACTACCATACGAAAAGCGTAGTTCTTTTCTCCTCTAGTTACGACGACTGAATTGTTGACTGCAATTGCAGTCTTTCTTTACATTTAACTTGAAGGCTTTAAATTACTTTGTTCACTTGGCTAGAGCTGAAGAGGAAGCCGTTGTGTTGTTAGGGTGGGGGGAGGCATTCCAGTTTCAATTCGGTCGCAACGACGAAAAATACTACAGTGTGCAAGAGAATTGCATGCTGTTGAAACAATTGGAGAGACGTAATAAGTGGTTAAGTCAACGGTTGACTGTGAAGCAAAATATATATGAGACTATCTGTAAATACTTGAATGTAGGAATTTATTTGGAATAGAATAAAATAACGTCAAATTAAGTATCTACAGACAAAGACCAGAGTAATATTGGTAGAATAGTGTCAGGAGAGTATATGAGTGGAGACACACCTTGCCTTATTTCTCTTACAGTCACTGGGTGAATATAACTTTGCTGCAGAGTTCCTCCCGTTAGTTTTCGTCTCAGCAGTAGTTTTCTTTTCTTCCTCATTCTGTGCTAACTATAAGAGTGCATCGAAAAGGAAAGAGGAGGAGGATCGTTCAGTTGAACAGCAGTGAGTAGCATGCTCTACCTTAAACTCTCTTTCTCTCTTTTGGACTTGTCTTTATTGCTACTTGACACAAACAAGTTGATCACTTCACTTTAATTTCCCTCTTAGAGTTAGTGGAACGGCAACAGCTCTTCGTCATGTACAAATTCAAGTCTCTATACCAGTGGTGCTGTGACTATATGACCGCCTCTACTGCCACTTACCGAAAACTCTAAATCCAACTTCTTCCAGTTCTCTCTCTGCCAATTCCTACTACGACAATCGATAATACTTATACTATATCGGATCGCTATTCACAACTGCCACCGCCAAAGCTAAAAATATTCAACTCAATTTACTTGAACTACGCACTCACGACCCACCACGCAAATGCACGCATTGTCAGAGTGCCTCCGAAATTCCCAAAGTCAACTTCACGCAACCACTTATTTCAGATCCCATAAGTCATCACGCGATAGTCATTTTGAGGTAAAATGAGATTTTCTACCTTCATCGGAAACAGTAGAGTCGTAGCTTTCAAAACTGTGCAAAAATATTCTAGTATTTGAAACGGAAAAATAGTCAAGCACTTTGTTTTCGACAATTTGGAGAGTGAGAGAGATTGTTATAAGTTTGTAAATCTACTTTCTAGAGTCGCTGCTTTTAAACTTTGAGAAACACTTCAAAGTTGTAATAAACAAAATTAAATTTATTCTCTCATATTTGCTGCTTACTCGAGTTTTGCAACAATTTTGCTTTTCATTAGCTCAGCAGAAAAAGCATGTACTAGTCCTTTGAACCTAGTAAAATAGTTTCTTCTAAATTTTAATTTTAACAGATGCAAGATGTTGCAACAATCTCTATTCGAGGAAATTGTCGGTTCAATAAACACAACTACTACTTCTTGTTTCAATTTAACATGCAGATTTTTAAAAATTATATAAAATCAATGTTTTTGTATGGTGTAACTACAGTCTACAGAGCGCAGAGTGAAGTCTAAAAACGAGGGCGGCCTTTTAACCACAGTCAGACAGTCAGACAGAATCGGAAAATCCAATAAGCATGTTTTATTAGAAGGGATGTGGTATCGGTTTGGGTTACCTCACTTTGTCTCTCTTCTTTTTGATATGCGATCCCCTACCTCAACCCAGTCTCCTACTAAATTCTGGTTTAGGAACTACCATTCATAGTTTTATCTGTTAGGACGATTACTCTACTACAAAAGTGAAAAGGCTGCACTGTATATAATGCAGTATAATGTAATTTTCTGTTGAAAATACATTTATTACCCGGTAAAGTCTTAGGTTCAGTACATGGTTTAATGGTCATATTATGTTGTTTACCTGGTATTAAGTGTAGCATTCCTGCATTGTGTAGTTAAGAGTGGCCGCGTGGAGCAGAGTCTGTTACAGTTTAGAGAATGGAGCATTGAACCACTCTAAAAGCACGGAATCACCAACTCCCATCGTTAACTTCTGTTTAGCTTAGAGTTTTTATGTTTTTGGCAAGCTCTGAATGTATCGCCACAATTTTTATGAGTATCTCTCCCTTATTTTGAAATTAGAGATAATGTAGTGAGCAGGAGAGAAGTGAGTGAAACGGAAAAATCAGTTTTAGTTTCGACTCACGTCACACGGATTCTCGCTCGAGATGTTCCTAGCACACAGTTGGTGCGGGTTAAAAGGTATAAGTAGTTTAGTGAGCTCTCCGTCTCTCTCTCTTGTTGTTTGTTGGCTCGGTGGCGTATTTACTCTCTCACAGCCTGCTGCTAGTATGTATATATGTAGTAGTAGATAATTCGGAGTTTGCAGATTTGATTTGATGTGTGTTTGTACTAGTCACTTGCCAAAACAGACAAACGCTCCGTGAATTCTGAATGAGCAAGAGACGAAGACAGATTGGCAATCGTAGAAACTTTTAGTGCAAAATTATCGTCCTGTTTACTTCTCTTTTATCGAGTGTCCACAAATCAGTCCAAAGATAGGCTTTGCAGTAGTTACTGCTACCACCGTTAGCAATCGTCATTTAGTAGTGGATGTGGAGAGCTTTGGCTGATTCTTTCTCTGTGAGCGAGCACAAATACAGAAGCAGTGCACGATTGGATCGGATTCGTTTAAACTTATATGTACGTAAGTAAGAAAGGTTAGGATAGGTTTAAGTAACAAATAAATAAAGGTTACAGCCCTCGCCTTCGTCTTTTGCGGCGTCTGCAAACACTGTGCACGAGATACTGGCGGTGAGTCGGAGCCCAAGCCAAAAACTGGAATGAATTTGATCTGCTCTCGGCTGCACACTTAAAATCTCACGTAGATATACACACCGTGTACTTGTAGTACTACCTACTCCACTACTTTTTGTATGTGTGTGTGTGTGTGTGTGTGTCAGCAATGAAATGCAATTCTCGTCGTTTGCCTCTCTCTAAACTTACTTATTGTTAGTGGTGTTTCAATTTGAATTCGCGGTCGTTTCGTTTGGCTGGTCTGGTTGATGTTGTTGTTATTGTGGCCTTTTCTTCAAGCCTCCACCGACTACTATACACTCTAAGCCTTATATATAATACTGTGTGGACACACTTTGGAACTCTTCTTGGCTTTCACAGAGAAAACCGTGGCAGAAGAACGAAGCACAGCACTCTTAATACTATCAGCTATAACAGTCTAAAGTCGCCAACCACGATTCTCTACTACACAGTCACAAAGGTATATTCCTACTATTATTATTATCGCAATTGAAAAAGTCTGTCGAGCCGAAATTCTGTCTAAGTCGCACTTTGACTGCAGGGAAAACACATGGGACCCAGATGTGCAGCTGATCTTACGAGATGAGTCGAAATTAAGTTGACTGTTTTTGAAAGCAATTCTGTAGTTCCGTCAGACCCGGCATGGTATTTAACATTTCACGTTTACTCGAACTCTGTTTTCTTTGTTGCACACACAGAGGCCAGAGTCACACTTCTGCATATATCGTATTCTCTTTCTCGGTGTACCTTCTCCGCGAATACTACTTCACACAGCAGTCAAACTAAACTCATTGTGAGTAGAAGTACAGTAAGTATAGAATGAGCGGAAATGTGTTTCATGAATTTAGAATTCGTGTATGTATATTATTCCTGTGCAGCACTAGAGGTGTGCTCGTCCTATTACTTTACTACCCTGCATTAGTGCAGTAAAGAAATGCACAGAGAATGATGTTTTCGGTTTACATTATCCATTTTTCCTGTTATGTTTTTAGTTACTTCACTAATGTGATCTAATGGACGAAACTGAATAAGATAAAACTTACGAGTACTCACTGTGTAAGATTTTCTTTGACAGACGAGTCGTACTCCTAAGTAGAGAAATCCCTAATAGAAAAGATCGGGATCTTCACTTTGAAGACAAAGCGTTGTATACAACGCAGACGGAAGGCAAACTAGCTTCACTTCTTTGCTTCCTTTGGGATTCGATGTAGAATGTAGTATGGTTTTAGTTATTCCTTAAGAGTTTTTCTCTGCTACGTGTTTCCTATTATTGCTTGTTCTATATTATATCGGTCTTATTCAGCGGTCTTTTCACAGCACACAGAGAGAATCTTGAATAGCTGCAGGCAGATCAGAATGAAAACTTCCTTTTGCGCACTTGGAAAAAGTTTACAGTATGTAAATACTGGGTGAATAATTGTTTGGGAGTCTTCATTGATTGAGAAATGCTTTATCCTTGTAAAGGCTGTCTCTGTTCTTACGCCTAATGTTTACTTATTAATTCGGTAGTCTAATGTCTACTTTAGAAAACAGACACCAATTACTTCCAAATTAGTACATGTGTGCATGGGCTTAAACTATGGACACCGAGTATCTAGTCATTAACTAGTTAGTTGCTGTTGTAGATCCAGAACACTTATTATTTACACTATACGAACAAAGTCACGATTATGCATTTAATCCAAAATCACAATGTTGAAAAATTCAGCACGATCGAGCCTCTGTCTTTCTTTTCGTTTTGCAGAAGGGGGAAGAGAGAAACTAATGAAGCGTGACTATATTATAATCGTATGAATTCTGGTGTGTGTGGAGCGAGAATTTTCGATGCACTCTGGTCGCTGCGTTAAGACCGACTGAAAGTTGGATTATTCTTGAGTTGCTCCAAGTTGAGTCTGAGTCTCCTCTCCGGTTACTATGTGTGTGTGTGTGTGTGTGTGTAGTTCAGTGCAGAGGGAGAGAGACGTGCACACTGAAAGTGTATAGTACGTTGGATTTGACTTCTTTGACTCGGCGCTCTTTTCTTTCGCCTTCTCTCACTGCCATTTACCATTTAGAAGGAATGGTAGCTGTACATACAGTACAGTGAGCACACTGTGTGTGTGAGACCGAGAGAGAGAGAGAGACGGTGAAATGGAATGCTACTACTACTACTACTACTTGAACGACGGCTCAAACTTTCTGTTAGTGTGACTTGGGCTGGCTTGTTGTGAGAACGGTGCTGTGCGTTGCTGTTGCTGAGCTACTGCGGGAAGGCTTTCCATCTTTGCTCCCGACGGACATCGCGGGTCTCTGCAATGAAACAAATGGAAACGGTTAGAGCTTTGAAATCCATGGCCTGTATCACAGTCAATGCTATGACTATGACTTAAATATATCCTCTTCTTGTAGACTCGTGCTTTGTTCGCTTTCAAAAGAGAAAACAATGAGAGTGTTTCAATTTTCGACTAATGTTTTCATTGTTTCCCATTAGAAAATGCAACACTCCATAGGCAAATACAATTGTGTCAAAAGATCTCTCTCGCTTGTTATTTCAGATTTGCATTTATCGTTTGTTTCACTAAAGGATTTGCGTATTTCTGAAACATCTTTTCCAGAACATTGTGATGATTAGTGTGGATTTTGCACTATCTGTACAGGCCTAAATAACTGACATCGTGTACCGCTTGATTTTTGCACTGGTGTCAAGTACAATTTTATCGGATACTATTTATTACTAATATTTTAAGGAATAACTTGATTAAACTCAACTAAAGTTAAGGTTTTAATAAACTAAATACCACATTTAATATTAATCGTTTATACTTATCAGATGTAACATCCGAAATTAATTTTGAAACACTAAGAAAACACTTAGGGTAGGACTGAGGACTAAATCACAATCCATGTATGCATCCTAATGACAAAAAAAATCGTTCTCCGAGTCTCTTCACGTGATGGATGAGCGTAGAAAAGTGTCCAAGGAGAATTAAATTACATCTCACGTTAGGATTTAAATATTCCATTTTATAAAATACAATTGCACAATATGTGTGCCTGTGTGTCGCGCAGAGCCTGAAATGTTTATCATAATTTGGAAGAGACGAAGCCGATAAAAATGATATATATGAGGAGTTGAGGAAAAAGGCTAGCGTACATAACAGCAAGAATGGTAGCCGAGATTTATGCTCAATACATAGAAATGAAAATGGAAATGAGAACAGTATAAAGAATAAGTGAACATATGTTAAACAAATGTGTACCGAAGACGTATGATGGCATTGTATGAATGCCGATAGAGAGATATACATACTAGAGAAAAGAATATCTTCTCATATGTAATGCGATGATGTAAAAAAATGAAGTAGAAATGTATGAATGTTTCTTGCTTTGCTTGTGTAGGAAAGTAGTGTCTGTCATAGCTGTAATGCTAGTAATAGTAGCTACTTGAGTAATATCTGTAGGTAATATCTCTACTAGGTGGATGAAAAGTAGGCAAGGAAGGAAGCAAACGTTTTCCCCACTGCACAGTGCTTATTCTCTCGTCGTAGCACCTAAAGATACTTCTAGCAGGCCAGTAGGGTCCTCCTCAACTTTTACATTACCGTTTTACATGCACAGTCCTATATATCTATGTAGTAGGAGTAGGAGAGTGAAGTAGTGGCTGGTGCCGGTGCGGAATCTGTGTGCGCTCAAGATGGGCATATCAACATACATCATACTTTTTCACTATCACCCACAAATCTACAGGAAAGAAAAAAGAGAAGAAAAGGAGAGCACGAGTTGTGTGTATATACATACGTACTTACAATTCCATCTTGGAAGAAGAAGAAAAGAAAAGAATTGCCTCGGCACTATCACTGTGTACACATATAATATTACAACCAACAATAAAAAAATGCAAGTGTATATAGGTGGCTACTTACTTGACTGTAGTACACTACAGTTTACTAAATATATTGGAACATGTCCTTACCACACCTTTCATTGTCCGTCTCCGTGCGTACGTTGACTTTACCGTGAGAGCTATTACGCGCACGTACATTATACACTCACGTTATAGGACACTCACACTTGGTATTTCTATACACATACGTTTATTTCCTACAAAAAGAGAAGTAAGACATTGTCTACATTTTTATGTACACATGTACAAGTAATGCAGCTACTTAGGATGTAAGAAATAGCAGGAGGCCCGAATAAAGCAAAGCAGGTAATTCTGGACTGAGGAAGGATGTGATATTCTTGCTATGTATGTAGACTGATACGATCTTTTGCTCTTTTACCTTTCGCTGGAGAGACGGAAAGGAAGGATAGCAAGTAATGGCAATGTCTGAATTCGCTTGTCATCCCTCTACATATACTTGCTACTACACAGACGAGTATAGGCTCTCATCTCATTTTCTGTGACTACTATGTATGAAATTGTGAGAGCCATATCTAAGCGGTCTTGTAGATAGAAGATTCGATAGCCGTGTGTGTTTGCTGTACAAAGAAAGAGTGCCTCCAACGTTACACGCACACACAGAGAGAGAGAACGGAGCCAAATAAAATAAGACTCTGCTAACACCGAGCTATCCATTATACCTTAAAGAAGAAAGGAGAAGAAGGCAACTCTGATTATTATGTGTTGCACGCATTTTACAAAAACGTGTCCTCCATTCTCAATGTATGTGCAAAAAGTGTGCAAAATGAGCTCGCTTGATCTTTATGTTGTGTGTGCACTTATGTTTATGTATGTACGTTGTATGCAGAACAATGCTATTTTCTCTCGTTGTGTAACTAAAGATGAGCCTCTCTCTTGAAAGCTTTAGAATCAAATGTCAAAGAACTTTGCTTTTACAACTTACTGTAAATATCTTTATATCTAATGTACATGCGTATTCCCCCTAGGACCATGTCAATTGTTTCCTTGTTTCTCAACGATCTGCATTTTTTATGTGTGGTAGCCGTTCTTTTAGACACAACATCGTTCACTTTACTGCTTGTGCTAATCCTACCTCACATATTCAATGTTCCAAAAGCAAAAGAATTTGATACTGATTTCGCTAGTTTTTGGTAAAACCAGAGTTAAGATACTAAACTAACAATAACAATTTTTTCTTATTGGCTGCAACAAAGTAGACTGAACTCAATTCAATGCACAGTTCTCACAGAGTTGGACGACGACAAGCTTTAGGAGAATTTAGGTAAATATAGGTATAATGAAGGAATAATGTAGGTGATAATAATGCACGCGTTTACGTTTTTAATACCACTACTATAATGAATGATTAAAGTAGAGTTAAACCGCAATCGAGTGAAGTAAAACTTAAAATACATGATGTAACTGAAAACATTGAATATCTAAATTACACTCAAATGCGTTGTATTTAAGTTTTGTATACGTAGGAGAATAAAGTACAATGCCCCTCTTTCAAAATTCAGCTTTCATCCACTTGGAATCATTTCGTATATAAACTCTCATTCTGCTCCCTCCTGAGTTATATTATAGTAAAGCTCTCTATGTTTTGAATTGTTTAATTTTTTTCTCAACAAGCACAAAATGTTCAATTCAATATCCACACATTGCTATTCATCACC
Organism: Plutomurus gul; assembly: GCA_019776185.1. Lineage (NCBI taxonomy): Eukaryota > Metazoa > Arthropoda > Collembola > Entomobryomorpha > Tomoceridae > Plutomurus > Plutomurus gul. Next base: position 3,376 of record JABASC010000784.1, on the reverse strand, counting down.
AAGAAAATCATTCGCCGAATTACAACATGGAGAATTATCGAGTCGTGTATCATTCCTGCCATTGTAGTTAGTAAGTAGTAAGTATGAAATATTTTGTTTCATTGATTTCATCCACTAATTTAGAACAATTCTTAATATTAGCATACATTTATTAACAGTGATCTGACCGTTGATCATTGATAACCATTTGTGTATAATGCCAATAATACTTCTGTGGTATTGCAGTCGAAAATATATTCGAACTGCAAACCACAGAATAAAATACATTTTTGATTAAATCTGACTAGGGGTAGGTTAGGGTGGTTATACTAAGGGTTGCCCATTATATTTGTCGGATTTTATATTTGCTTACCACAGTTACACGCGTCATTTTTGAGTCGTCTTAGTGTGCTCAGTGTGTTTTCCATGTTTAAGTGAACTACAGTCATTTCCAGGATTCAAAAGCGTTTTGGTTCATTTAAAGGGGTATTCGGTTCCTTCTTGTTGGACCACTTTCCAAAAGGCCATCCAAAGTAGTTGCTTGTCCTCGAAACAAGCGCTGCTTGAAGTATCCGAATGCAAAGAAATCCCATCTGTGTCTGGTATCAGTGAGTTTGGAATTGTAATTCCTGGCCTGCATATATCTTCCCCGTATTGGGGGGTTTTCCTGGCTTGTAAAATGTGCATGTAACCTTACGTATATGCACCTGTCGTTTTTTGCGTACAACTTTGTTCAAATGCTGCTTTTGTGATTTTATGCACATTTGTATTGTAGTTCTGGATACGTGAAACATTTTTTCTATTTGGTTTTGGGAGGGTGGGTTCTCCTTAGATGTGAAAAGGTCAATCTTTTTGATAATACCCTGTGAAAGCGTTTCCCTTGGTTGTTTCTTCGGTGGTGTAGTCAGTCCTCTTGACTTCTCTTGTCTTGTGCCAATGCAATGAACTAATCTGTAGATGGTGCGTATGGAAATGTCAACACCAATATCGGATTCCCGTTTTTGGATCTCCTTTTTCTGGGAAAGTAATTTCACTAGGCCTTCCACTTCGTTGGCTAATTCCTTTGGCAAACTTGAAGGTAAAACTTTGACACTTTGCACAAAGATGAAAAAGACCATTCACTATCCGTGTGAAAAGTACAATTAACACACCTGTAATATTTACTTTCGGCCTAATTTAAATTTTCACAATCGGAAAAATGGAATGGGCAACCCTTAGTAGATTAAGAAAACTGAATTACTAACAAGAAACTGTTCATATGTAAGTCAAACAGATAGAGAACATCCTCGTATAATTGAAGTGCCTTCGCAAGACAGCTTATAAGCATCTATTTTCCCATCTGACTCAATTTTTGATGATGGTCATAGAGAATAGATGAATTCAACATAAATTTCAATGTGAGCAATTGCAACTAGAGACCACTTTTCCATTCTCTTTTTGTATGTTCGATCATATTATAATCCTTTACGCCAAAAACTCAACATTCATACTACAAAATCTTCAAATCAAACCGAGACCGAGACTCTTGAGTCTCTACTCTCTACTACTGCTCTCCGAGTATGGAGATACGCAGTAGTACTTACACTGTTCTCAAAGTACTTGTAACTTATTTTTCTGTGCCCTATACATGTCACAAACTTCCTCCTCACTTAACTCGTCCATGCACAGGTTAGTTCAGCATAGATGTATAGAGTCTATGACTTCAAGTACAACTTTCAGTTACATTTAAACGTTACGGCAATCTGTGCACTGTAAAATGTCAAAAATACTAGGCAATTCACTTCTCTCTGATTCTGTTCTTAGGATCTCGCCCTGCTTGTTCATTTCATATAGAAAGGACATATTGGACTTGTAGGCAACAATCTTGACGTAGGCAACCTCTGCTGTCCCATATTCTTGGCGGTGTAGTAAATAAAACTTGACTCGGTCTCCACGCGCTATCCAATTTTTTCGGCATACTTTTTCCTACCAGATTGTATTTCAAGCCACAGTCAACGGTATTCGATTCACTGCTAAAGTCAATCCGTGTCAAACATGTGCCGACCTTATGTGATTTTTCCTAGCCCTTTCGCTTTCAAATTTCATCAAACCCCGTGCAATCCTTCAAAAGCCATTCTGTGCATTTTTTCTTTCTTTATCATAAAGTCGTAATAATGTGGTCACGTATGATAACAAGTTGTACATCACGAGAGTTAAGACTGAATACACGATTACACAGTGGTGGCTTACTCCTTTTTTTCATTTATGTGTCAATACGGTACTCGACACGACTTTTGGACTGACTACCTTTTAACTTTTCTCTGAAGTAAACCCAAGCGTTCTTATAGCGAATCCACGATGAAAATTAAGATCGACATACATTACTGCATGAAATATGACTCTCCTATCAACCATATCCCTTTCTATCATTCTCAGTTTAAATGTTCCAAGGAATTTAGAAGGAGTGACCGATTTACAGCATAATTTTGCTGACGCGGTACTTTTTGCTCGAGCTCCTAAACTTCCTGCTGCAGTACAGATTTTCTCTCGTCCTGCCTGCGCTTTCACTACTGCCCAAGTGGGCTCGCTCTGTTGTCGTCAACTCAACTATTTATATGTGATGTACACGAGTTGTCTTTTTGATCTTATTTCTTTTCTAGTAGTACGTACGGTTACTACTACGTAGCAATTCAAACGATATGATTCTACACCTCTACATACTGGTAGTGAATGTGTATGTACATACAAATATGTGTGTGGCTCTGGATGTAAGGCTGGAAAGAGGAAAAAGTAGGAAAAATTCTAAAATTGCATTGCATAGCTAAGGGAAAGCAAAGTCATGGCAAATGAACTCAAGCCAAACCAAGTAATCCATGAAACTCATTCCTTCCTTCCGTGCCTATCCATTCCCGCTACGCTTGTCCCATGAAAAAAATACATATTCATCGTAATAAAATTTTATGTTTTAACATAATATCAAATATCAAAAAATCACATACTTCCACATAGACGAACATTCCATGCCGCGGGTCGAGCCGAGTCGGGGACAGAAGTTCACATCCTAAAGTGCTGATCGAATAATAAGAAATAGAATAAAATCAGAGAAAGTTGTAACTGCCGACTATACTACGGTCGCCCTTGTGCTTTCTAATAATATACGAGAGACAACTTTACTTCAGGTTTACAACCTTTTCTCTCTATTTCATCTGGCTTTCGAATGATATGACATTTCAATTTATATTGCGTATTATATTATTGGATATTATTACTACTCTCGCTGTGGATGACATCCGACCATGTAACACTGCCCTGCACTGACTTGACTGTGTGTGCACACCGACTCACTCCCCCCAAGACTCGCTTCCATTTCTTCAAAACTCTCTCCCAGCATTCCACGGCTCGGTCGCATTCCTAAGAT
>JABASC010000783.1:0-29687 GCA_019776185.1 Plutomurus gul | reverse complement strand
ACTTTCACTCGAGTTTTACTTTCACTACTTTCACTCGTGTTTTACTTTCACTACTTTCGCTCGAGTTTTACTTTCACTACTTTCACTCGTATTTCAATTTCACTACTGTCACTCGTGTCTCACCTTCTTACATTCATGTATCATCGCTATCAAACTATTCCATTTACCTTTCGTTCTACATAAATTAAAATTATTCATTTGTTTTTGATAATTTAGGTATGGAATAACGTTGGAACCGTACGTAACTATTTCGTGGAAGAGGACGATTGTGATGCTATAGACATCGAATTTCATGACGCTTCGCATCATCACGCTATTCATCTTCGAAATCCAGACGATTTCACAATCGCCTGCATGTCAAATGATGCTGTAATATTTGGATCCAAGGAAAGAAAGGAGGGTAACAGGTAATCTTATGACAAAGTGTAATAGTTAGTGATCTTGTAACCAGTTGAATTGTAATTCATGTTTGCATTTTAAGTATTTCGTATAATTATACATGTATTTAATTTTGGTAGCAAATTGTTTTGCTTGAATATCACCGCATGGGATTCGAGTAAGGAATGGAGTATTGATATGCCTGGTGGAGAAAACATTTCTGGGTTGGCAATCGGAGGTGGTTGGGCGGCAGTAGCAACCACCGAAAATCGTTTGCGTATTTTTTCAATCGGAGGGGTACAGAAAGGTGTATTTGATGTAGGAGGATCGATTATTGCTATTTCAGGGCATGAAGACTTACTATTTGTTGCTTTCCACAGTGGTGTGGGTAATTATAATATATATATTATAAGATTTTGGTGTTTTTATAATAAAATTTTAAAATTTTTCATAATTTAATTGAAGGTTCATTTTAATGTTTTCACTGTTCAGGGCTTCACGGGACTCAATGCATCTCGTATTCTGTTTTGAAGGTGAAAGAATACAAATTAGTTTCTCTTATAATGAACGCACCGCTTCCTCTGAGTCCAAAATCCACTCTGACTTGGCTTGGTTTCACCGATGAAGGCACTCCAACTTTCTCGGACTCAAAACAAAACCTTCGCATTCTAAGTGGACACGTGTGGGTCACATTTTGTTCAATGCGTGAACTGCTGAGTGGACCTAACGATTGTTTTTGGGTAGTTGGTGTGAGTGAGGCATCACAAAATGTCAGAGCTGTGAAATGCAAAGGGATGAGGTATCCGCCAACAATTCCTAGACCAACACTATTAATGTTGGATGCGAAGGTGTGTTTTAATTTCATTTCTTGATTAATTTTATCTGATTTTTATTTTTGAATTTGATAAATGTCTACAAATGCTTCTATTTGAAAAATGCAGATTCCTTTATGTGAACTGAGTACAGAAAAAAGTCAGATGGAAGATGAAATGATAAGATCTTGTATGATGAACACCATGTCGAAAAAGCTAACTAAAAAAGGGTTTGACGTTGAAGATATGAAAGACAATTCGGAAAGGAAAATAAGGGAATTGCTCATGAAATTATTTGTGGTGAGATTTCAAGCAGTATTTATACAATTTAAATTGTAAGTTGAATCCATTTTATATTCTTTTATACTATAACAACAGATGAGCTGCAAAACAGATCGTGATTTTAGAGCTGCGGAGTATGCATCGATGATGTCATCCTCTCATGCTGTGCAGATTGCAATGAAATATGCAAATAAGATCAGAAAAATCGGACTCACACAACACCTGACTAATATTGGCTTACAAAAAATGGAAGAAAAAGATTCGGACAAGGAAGAAGATGATGACGATTTTGAATCGGTACGAAGACTTGTGAGCGTGAATTATATGAATGCGACAAATAACTTTAGCAATCAAGGAAACTCTTCAGTATCTCAAAACATGTACAATAGTCACTCATCCAGTTTCATGAACACAACCAGTAGTCCGTCGATTGACATAACCGGTAATCCAGTTTTTAGTAAATATTAGGCACAAACAGTTTCTATGTTGAAATCAATGTGTATCCATTTAGTTGGTCTTCAAAGTTTGACTTTCTCTGATATGTTTAAAACTGACATTTTTTTTTACCAAATTCACGAATCACGATGTTTTTTTGGTTGGGAGATTCACTGATTTCAATATCCTTTGATATATCCTTACATCGATAATTATGTAATTTACACATGTTTCTGTGCATTAGCTAACCCGTTATTGCAACGACAAAAGGAAGAAATTCGATCTATTTTGACACCGACTTCGTTAAGACGACCATTCAAAAAACCAGACGAGGAAACAGACTCTGCCCAAACCACTCTTCCTGTCAACAACACTAATGAAAGTCAAGATGGTAAAGGTTTAGCTTTTATTGATGCGTGGAAGAAACCTGTCGAGAAACCAATTGCGTTAGAGTTTAATCCAAAGCACGCTAAGGGTCGTGCCTCCAAAAAAGGCAAGCCTGAAAAGGACAAAGATGTTGTCCCTACCTCTAAAAAAGGCAAATCTGGAAAAGACAAAGAGGTCTCTAATAATGTTGAAAAGAAAGTAAGGGTTCCGTATATCACTGTTTGTGCGACTACTACTAATAATAAGCTATTTCACATTTTGGTGTTTGGTTTGAACTGAAACGATTTTGGGTCTTTTATCTTTTGTAGAACGGTTTGCAGCGAACCCTATTTGAATTGAGAGGGAAGAATAATGGCATAACATCTAATAATCCAAAAAGTCCTTCCATGAATGTCGATTGTCTCGAAGACAGTAATAGTAGTAGTTTTAGATTGAATGATGATGTGCCGTCGCCTTCGGAAAACACCGAAAATTCTGAGGCTTTCGACAATCAAGAGGTAGCTTTACCGTTTGTTTGTCATATTCACAATGTAAGAATATGATTAAGTGATCCAATTTTTGTTCTTTATCTGCATCACAGACACAGGAAAAATCGATTAATGTAGTTGAGAAAAAACGAAAGCGTGATGAAAGTGGTGATGAAGAGGACAAAGAAAAGGAGCGAAGGGCCAAAATAACATCCAAGTTGGCATTGTTTGCCAAAAATGTGCAGGATTAGGACAAAACTCGTTTGGAAATAAATATGGGAACAAACAATTCACTTGTATATTTGATTTTCTATGGGTTTGTTTTAAAAAATTACTATATACTAACAAAACAGGTTTTGAACAAGGCGGTTGCACTAAATGAAAATGCACTTGAAAAGTGGGATTGACAAACAAAAAGTCAATGTCATGTCAGTGTCAAGTGTAACCACTTAGTTCAATTGTGTCGACCAAGTGACTAGACTGAATGGTTACATACACTCTAATTTTTATAGCGAATTGAAAAATAAAAATACTACGTCTAATTTGTTGTTGTGCATAATATCATTGGCATAAATAAATCGTTTCACCAAATTGGCACATGTGATTACAATCAACTGTATAGTGTGCCTATAGTCTATCTTCGCAATTGACAATGTGGACAAACAGTAATTTATTTGTAAAGATATTTATTTATCGTCATTAACAATAAGATATATAATTTCTATTCAAAAATTAATCGCTATCCATGAATTCGTTTTCACTTTCTTCCTCAACTGGCTTGCTTTTACCAATCGATTTAGGCTTGCTCGTAGATGATACTTCTTTTGTATCAATTTCTTCTTCATGTGAGTCTTCATCATCGGATCCTGCCTCAGCATCAGAATTGGATTCTTCACTGCCACTATTGTCATCTTCATCCTCCACACCTAAGTCGTCGGAACCTAAGAAATCTTCAGATTCAGAGGGCATTATACCATCATCCTCATCGTCGTCATCTCCCGAAGATTCTATTATCAGGGAAACAATTAAAAACATAATTTAGGTACATATAATATACATAATACCAAATTATTGGCATTTGTAATCTACTGTAGGGCGGGGTTAAGGTGGAGCTACGTTAAAGTGAGCAAGATAAGGAATACCACTAGATCTGAACCTGACTTGTATACAATTTAAGATAACGTACAATATCGCATGTGCAACGAAAAAATAAATTGTACGAAGACGTTCGTATTTATCACTTTACGCGTCCCAACTCCAATATCTATAATTAACATGAACTTACCATCTTGAAACACAAGTAGTGCTTCATCAGTATTTTCTGAACAGTATTTCTTGGCTTTAATGTTTCCTTTCATTAGTTCCAATTTTCCTTTTAGCTGGCACATCTGTGGATACAGTGCTTCTCTCGTAAGAAGTAAACTCATAAAAGGAGTCAACATTTCTTCACTCAAAGTACAAGACATCAAATAAGCAGAGTGTATTTGGAAAATACTTTTTAGCCATTTGAGTATGCTGTGATTCCTATGAAAATTTCACCAATTTCATAAAAATGGTATTCGTATTGTAAAAAAAATTGTCTTATTAAAATTCAACATTTATGTGCTAATCGTTACATTTGAGCCTTGCCAGCCAGTAAAACTTTGACCTCATTCAATAGTGGAACAACTAATTGAACCGGTAGACTCCGTACAGTCTTAGCTACTATTTCTTCGTCCCACCTTGAGAGCACAGAATGCAAAATCCGGGTATCTCTACTGTGAAGGCCCTTTTACAAAATAATTAATTGTTATTGTAGACAAATATTTTTTTAAAACTTCTTTTCATTTATTGTTAGTAGTAAAATATGTAGCATTAGCATCCTATACCTGGCTAAGTACGTGTGCTAAATTACTACCATCTGGCGTAGCACTTGTAGTAGGTACATCGATTGTTAAATTAGTTAGCCTCTCCTCCATGGGAAGTTCTCCAGGGTCAATGATTTCTGGTATTGTTTCCTCCACGTTTTTCCGTTTCTTTCCGGATTTCGATGTTACTTCCGTTGTTCCTGGTTGCAGATGTTTTACATCATTAGGAACCTCTGTGCGTTGTTCAGTCGCAAATTTTTTCCCAGCCTTTCTCCTCTGATTAAACTCTCGTTCGACCGAATCTAATTTTTTTAAAGCATTGATCCCAAACTTTTCAAAGCACAACTTCGTCCAACTACCATACCCAGCTAAGATTGTCACATCATCCTCTTTTGCAGCAAAGCCGGTTAATATTGGAACTACTTTGGAGTTGTCACTTGCATCAAGTATTTTCAGCGTTGATAAAGGTGTTAGAGGTTTCTTTAATGACCCATTTAACCGATGTTGAAACACATGCAGTGTCCCTTTACTTGTTATTACGGCGACAGAAATATCTCCGCTTTTAGATGATAGAACGTGGAAAGTAGAAGGGGGTTCTGAAACAGATAAAACTGCAGTTGAATTTTTCTCCAAAGTGGTCCTGGAAAAATTAATAAAGCCTTTTTAGATGGATGCTCTAGCAAAAATACATTGCATATTTGAACAATAAAACATAAAAGTTATTTTAATGCTTACCAAATGCGCAGGTTTCTCTCTGAATGGCTCATTGTTATAAAGTATGTTTCTGTAGATGGTATTACTTCAATTTGGTCAATGTAACCAGGATGTCCAGTAAACGAGGAAATAACAGTTTTTGTTTCCAAATTCCACAAAGATATAGTTTTGGAAGCTGTTATCAGGTATTTGTCGTTAGTATGGACTCGGAGTCCTGTAAGCCCACCTTTCCCCCCTTTCCACCGACTACGATTTAATTATTGTATCTCTTAATTTATATGAGAATTGTTCTTTATCGAATCGTTTAATGAAGTAGCACAAACCTAACAATGTTGGTAGTTTCAGGGTCCCATATAATTATGAATCCATCGTCTCCACATGAATATAGGTCTGTGGATGTAGAATTCCAAGCAAGTCCCGTCACTTTTCCAGAATGACTTTCACTACTCTGAGCCAAAACTTTGGCCTCAGTTAGCCCGTAAAACAAAATTGAACCAACGGCCGTGCCTATAGCTATTACTTCTCCTTGAACGGTTCTTTTACGCTTTTTCTTTTTGTTGTTCTGTCAAATGTAAGTGTAATACAAGTTAGTATTAGTACATCTTAGAGTGGTTAGAAAAGTTAGAATATGTATCTTTATCCTGACGCTTCACTTCAATCTCTCAAAACACTACAGATGACAGACTACACCGATTATGTCAATGTCACCCGACACTTGCAACTGCAGCTGGAGAGTTAAACACCGGAAATTCTATTCTAAACCCTTCAGAGAAACTGAAATAATAATAGCGACGATACTCGATTCGATACAGTTACGGAGTTCATACAACAGCTGACAGTATAAGTACATTTATTCATTGTAGGTGTTTTAAAAACTAAAGTTCAGAAATATATTATATACCTAACGAATGACGAACAGTGCATTTGTACGTGCTATTGGCTCTATGAATAATATTAATATTGTGGTGAAAATAAGTGTACACCCAGGCCCTAGTTTGGACATTCAGCCCTTTTCCGACAGCGTATATTATGAAGACCCTTACGCACATATTAACCAAGGAAAAAAACAAGAGTCAGAGTACAGATTCGTACTAGCTTAACCCTTACCGAATACCGAGAGTGAAAGTGGCGGTTAACAGTTAATGCGGCCATTAGTATAACAGTCGTGGCAACTGCCTACACTTGAATAATACCTGCGAAACAGATGAAGCCCATTCGATGCACGTACACATTGCAGATAAGTGAGACGAAGAAACATATTCCTGTTTCAGAATGTTTGTGGCCGTTTCCCAAATTCGAAGTCTTCCATCCGAACCACAAACAGCTAAATACTCCCCCGTGGACGAAAATCGTTGTTTCTCCATTCCAATGACTTGCGTTTATTATTTAAAGTTCGCTTTACGGTGTACTGTGCTGATATCTGTTGACAAAAATACAATTTGTTGTTAACACACAATTTTTCAACGCATGTTACAATGTACAAGCGCTTTTGATACCCCCTCCCCCCCAGCATAGCAGACAACAAAAACCTGTTATATTTATGCAAATACGAAAACAACGATTTTGCACGGCTAGCAAAAGTCAGCAGGAACAAGGAAAATTTGTATTAAAATACCTCTTCAAATGATATAGAAAAGAGCTAGCTGTCTACTTGGAGACTTGGACAACGCGGCGACGGCACGGTGAAAGTATTGAGAAACGAAACGAGTTAAGAGAAATTATGACCGATTATAAAGTTAATAAACTCTCTTGAGGGTTAAAACGTGAAAACTGGCAAACTTGAACGTGAACGAGATTGGCAATCTTAAACCATTTTGACAAGTGGAGTAGTGGAGACTGTCATAAATAATAAAAACAAATATGTGAACTTTCTTTTTCAGTGTATTTGCAGCAACCTCGCCGACTATTCCAAACGAATACGGATGTGGTTTTGAACTAGGTAAAACGCGGGTAAACCTGGCTCATCCTATCGCAAGGTAAAACTAAACCTGGTGTGATAGTTCTTGTACATCATTTTGAACACCTTTATACAGTGGAGAAGGTGGAGCTTGATTTCCCGTGAGGGCTTGAATTCCAAGGTAAATGATTTCATGTTCCTCGAACCAAAACATGTGGTGGAAGTGGAAGATTTGCGCCCAACAGCACGAGGGGATAATAGAGACGCTAAGATATGCTTCATACATTCCAGGTTTACTACAATGATGGAGTTATATGGAAATTGTAAACATTTAAGACGAGACAGACCCTTCAATACCAAAGCATGCATACCTCGTTGTGCGTTTCCTTCCCTCTTGTATCTGGAACCTTGATCCCTTACCTTCTCCTTCGGTGTATCTTCATGCTGTAGAAAAGGGCATCATCAATTGAAATTTACAATGAAAAAAATTATACATCCAGCCAGTAAACCTTGAGGAATGAACATTCGTTTACAGCCGCCCCATGCTAAAAACTGAGTTTTGCTGACTCGCCCGCCCCATATCTTTGGTGTGCTTAGAGGTTATTTTGGGTGTATGCTTCCTACGCTGTGAAATAAGGAGAGAGCTGGTGCAAGGATTTGTCTTCCGCTTCCAGATGATATAAGTGCACCAATACCAACAGACTCCACCACTATACCGCGTGCGTTGATAATCGAGTCGAGGGAGAAGAAATAGCATTTTATTACGTTGACGACGGTGAGCCGGAGACGTACCGACCGAAAGAGCCTAATACTCTGTGCAACGCTATAGACTTGCAAGAAAATTGCGGACCATCGATTGCAAGTTCAGTTCAGGTCACTGTTGATTTCAAATACCACCCAGTGATCTTCCGTTTTAACAGTTAACTATTCTACAATTCCGGACATTTTACTTAAATATCATTCCGTCGGTCGTCCTTATTCATGGTAAAATATTTTCCTTTGTTTCTTTGTTGGAAATAGATTATATGAGTTTTGCTTTTGTATGTTGTGTGGCTGTGTTCTGTCTGTATGGATTGGTTGTTGGAAAGTCGGAAGGGTAAAGGGTATGGAACATTTCTTCTTGCTGCGGGTGTTAGCTGGATTAGTACATAAAGCCTACGTTGGAGAACGCATTGCCTTTAATAAGGATTAGACCCTAAAAACCCGGTTGCAGCTGCACCACGTGCATATTACTTCATCGTATTCCACCAAATTGAAGCTACAGTTTTTACGACCATGAGATAATTTTATAGACTCCTTGTCAATTAATACTTAAACTCACATTTGAAACAAAAGCAGATTACATTTACGTTCTGTCTCCAATCTTGCCCGCTGAGCTTTTAAGACTACCCACTGTTTAGTTCCGCAAGATTGGAGAAGTTCTGAGAATTGCTGTGTATACATTCTTTGTTAAGATCTTTACGAGCGTCCAGTCACCAGATATAGGTGAAAAAAGGAGTTACCAATACCACCCAGTTCACCAGTTTCACAAAAATTTACAAGGTGTGATTCATCGTCAGTAATCATGACTCATCGCAATCATTTTTTTTACTAAGTACTAATGTATTTTAGCTAGTATCCCGCAGTCAAAAGTTTAAACAATTCTCCTCGATTCGGACTCTATATCGCTCCTTTTGTTGCATTTATAATTCATGGAAACATAATAAAAAATAAAAGTTTAATTAAAGTTTTCCTTAATTCATATTTAGGCTGAAGTAATAAAAAGTCAACAGACTCCTGTAGCAATGGAAGTTGAAGGTAAGGACGGTCTTAAGGGCCCTGCAACAAATGGTAATGGTCCTATGGAAGACGTCACAGTTGACGAAATGACATCCAAGGACTACTATTTCGATTCTTATGCTCATTTTGGGATTCACGAAGAAATGTTAAAGGATGAAGTAAGAACGATGACCTATCGCAACTCGATGTATTACAATAAACACCTCTTCCGTGTACGTTAATGTTTAATAACTAAAAGTTTCTTAAATCTTTATTCATTTCTATTTTTAAACCGTAAGAAATATCTAATTAACTTATGAATAACGCAGGGTAAGACTGTGTTGGATGTAGGATGTGGCACGGGTATTTTGTCCATGTTTGCTGCAAAAGCGGGTGCAGCTCGAGTGATTGGCATTGAATGTTCTAATATCGCTCAACATGCTCAGACTATTGTAAAAGCTAATAAATTGGATGATGTGATTACGATCGTTAAGGGTAAATTTAATACATTTCACTATTACAGTAATATGTACAAGTCAAGATATGAAGTGTCGAGATTTTCAATTGCAATTGATTCAATGTGTAACCTGTGAATAGGTAAAGTCGAAGAAGTGGTTTTGCCAGATGGCATCGAAAAAGTTGATATTATCATATCAGAGTGGATGGGCTACTGCCTTTTCTATGAATCAATGTTGGAGACTGTGTTGTACGCTCGTGACAAGTGGCTAAAAGCCGATGGAATGCTTTTCCCGGATAAGTGTTCACTGTACATTACAGCAATTGAAGATAGACAGTACAAAGATGATAAAATTCACTGGTGGGATGATGTGTATGGATTCGACATGAGTTGTCTTCGCCAAGTTGCGATTCGTGAACCTCTTGTCGACGTTGTCGATCAGAAAATGGTGTGTGAACATTTCTCGTCAAATTCAGTTTTTCCAAATTTTTTTTGTGAGAACACGAAAAAAAAATTGTTGTAATTTTGGTTTTAAGGTTGTGACGAATCATTTCCAATTGTTGGAAGTTGATCTGAATACCTTGCGTAAGGAGGATTTGAGTTTCGATGTCCCTTTCACTCTACAAGCTCGACATGATGACTATGTCCACGCCGTCGTTACTTTTTTTACTGTCGAGTTTTCTAAATGCCACAAACGCACTTGGTTCTCAACAGCCCCGGAGGCCCCGTACACGCATTGGAAACAGACAGTCTTCTACCTAAATGACTATGCTACTGTGAAGAAGGTTTGTTTTGTTTGTGTCTTATCTACAGTAAACTAAACAGTCGATATTGTCAACGGCATGAGAAATTAATCATTACTAAAGTCCTTGTTTGTGTGATAGGGTGAAGAGATCACCGGACGTTTCGGACTGAAACAAAACTCGCGTAACAATCGAGATCTGGATTTCAGTGTAGAGCTCCATTTTGAGGGGCAATTAGGAAGTCTTGACGAGACCAACGTTTACCGTATGCGTTAACGCTCCGCAGCTCTTTTTGGGAACTTCATCTTTCTGTTTTCACAAATAATTTGCTTCATTGGTATTTATTATTATAATGTCACTCGTACTATGTACTGCCCGCCGCAAATGTGTTACCAGTGAATTATAAGATATACATACAATTTTGTTTTTCCTATAGGTCATTTAGTTTCAGTAGCTGTTATAAGTTCTTCTAATTTAATTTTTCACGTATACTTGTACTTATTGTTATTTAGAAAGTTGAAATTCAACCGTTAGAGACCGTTACAATTTATTAGTTTCAAAGGGGTTAGTTTGGTTCAATGGCTGTTGCGGTGCTTAAATTGTACCGTCCACCCCCTTTGATCTACGAATGCTTTCTTGTGGCTATGTCCTAAAGTTTTTATGGGAAATTGTATTTGGTGACAAATGTGGTACGTTTTCAAAACACTTGGAATAAAAGTTGTGTAGCAATATTCTGTGTATGTGGCTCACGACCGCTTATCCTTAGGAACAAATTGCTATCTAAATCTAAACTCTTCCTAAACGTAGTTCGTAAAAATTGGATGACTAAACCATTATGTAGCATCATGTGTTGATACTACATAAATCTTGCCGATCTTACTAAAAATTAAAGGAATATTCTGACATCAGATCTCCTCTCAAGTGCATTGTATTGTATTATCTATCTATTTAAGTAGTTCGGTAAGTTCGGTTTGCGTACAGATACAAGTATTCAATAACAATTTTGTAAGAGTTTTTTTTAGAGCTCGAACATTAAATAAATCTTTAATGAAGATCCACGTACATCGTTATATCTTTAATTGCATAAACCCTTAATGTTTACAGTTACTATGTACAAAACTTCTGTATAGATAGAGATTTATATTTATTTAACATTTGTGACGTGATTTGGGTTCAGGTGTAACCTGCAATATATTATCCAAACTTAGGTATAAATCATTGAACTAAATATATTGTATATAAATGGATTACACAAATTGTACTCAAGTTTAGCAGTACAGTACCAACCTGGCTGTCTTGAAATCGGTTCGTAGTTGAACAAAATTCATCCGAATAGACGGATCTAGACAAGTCTGCAAATTCATATTTCGTCATTACTTATACAATGTCTTTGCAGTTATTGCTTATCCTAATGACAGCACAGCATTATTAACTTTTGTGAATTTATTTACCAATTCTTCTCTACTAAAATCTTGATTCAGATCTTTGGGTAGGCTTATTAAAAGACTGCACAGGGCGTGCAGAGTGTCGAACAGAGTATTGAGGAAAGGTATCTTGAAATCTTTAATGCATTTGCGGTACTCTCCCATATCGCATATAACACTGAAGGCACCTGAAATAATGCAAATGAAGAATAATTTCCCTTATAAATACAGAAACACATGCAATCACAGTAGTGTATGGAGACCATAATTATAATTTTACGCAGTGGCGTAAATAGAAGAGGACCATGGACCATTTTGAAAGGGAGATTCATAGTATTTTAGAACAACGGTCCGACGCATGTCTTTTTTCCCTCCTGCCCCAAAATTGTAGTTACGCCACTGACTTTGAGGTTATACATTCCTCAGAATTGCTACGTGCACTGCAAACGTTGGACAAGTAACATTATGTATTTTACACTACTGTACTCTGAACATTTTTCTTACCCACAGAACTGTACTGAAACAAAAGCAAATGTTCATATATAACTCTGTGAAATCTTGTCCCTAGCTCTGTCAAAACGGCATCTATGTTCTTCCCGTCCATCGAGTCTTTCATTTTTCCGGCTTGTGTGTTGATGAATCTGACTACTTTGACACAAGCCTTAAGGTCAAATTACATATTAATATTTTAATCAGCAAAACTCCACATTGAATTCAGTTTGGAACCGTTTGTCAAATAATAATTGTTAATAGAACTTACTGAAGACACCATATCAGGTTTTTCATTGTCATTAAACGATTCAGATTTAAAGAACTCTTTTTTATTGTGTTCCGATTGAAGTATTACTTTCACCCATCCGACGGTTGTGTCTATTGAACGATCAATGCCAGCATCCAACTTTATTTCAATTTGTTCTAGCATTGCTTTTTTCTTCTCCAAGCATTCAGATAAGCTAGGGGTAGCTCTGCGCAAAATAATTTTCACTTTAATGAATTCATAAATAGTAACGTTTCAATTTTCTTTCAAATGGAAAGTTTGCATTATCACTCAAGGAGAAAGTTCTTACGAGATTAGTGGTAACAGGGAATCGATAAATTCCTTTTCATATAAATGTACAATTGCATTGCAACTTTTAACGACATCAAAAAAGTATATTTCTGGTTGACTTTTGGCCTCTGGAATGGGGATCCCTTGAAGTCCCAATTCTAATGCATAATCCACATGCTCCTTCAAGAGCCCGTGGGTCAAAATTTCGAATATTTGGAATCCGTTTGTAGGTACATCAGGTTTTTTAGACAAAAGACTGCAACGAGCGTATGCCATTCGACTTTCCTGCAGCAGATTAATTGCAACTTCTTCAGACAGAAAAGTTTCTCCTCCAAAGTTTTCAATCTGAGCTATGTTAATATTAGCTCTTGTGCCAATTACAGCTTGGAGGTCCCTTCGAATGTCCTGAAAACTATTTGCACAACAGTTTTATGTGTACATGCTTCTTTATAATTTATTTGAGTGTATTAGATTCTTGTGATGCGAAGCATATAATACATACATACCTGGATTGAATGACTCGTTTTTGGTGCTTTAGCGACTCATAATACATAGCAAGTATACGGTCGCTTTTGCGCTGCAGCATTTGTATTTCCGTTTGTATATAACTTTCTAAATGTTTCCTAAATATTTGTTGAGTTATTTTCTCCAGAAACGAAGAATCACTTCCTAAATCGAATGATTCCAATTGCTTGACCACTTTTCGTGTTCGGGAATACAACGAGGATAAGTTCCGAAGAAATTTGTCTTGGTTTGTTTGTTTGTCGTAGAGCTGAGAAGCCACCGTTTCTTGAATTCTGCCCTGAAATATTTGCAGCACAAATTTCCCCATGACATGTTCTGGATTGGGAAACACGTAATCGATTAATGCTTTATTAGAGTCACACAACGGAAGCACGTCATCAAAAACGTCTTTACATTTAAATCCGCCCTGTATTAACAAAAAATCAATTCATCAATTTTAAGATGGAATTCACTACACAGCAAAATAATTTCACAATAAATCATTAAAATTGTCTCACCAGTTGACTTTGTTCTATAAAAGCATTGACACCTTGTGAGTAGCCTTTAAAATTATAGAGTATGTGAGCAATTTGTTTCATGCGATCTCGGTCATCAACTCGTTGAGCAGACACAAATTCTTCAATGAGAGATCTTTCAATCTCATCGTACTTCTGAGAAATCTTTTTAACAGCTCCCTCGAATCTGAAAATGCAGCATTATAAACTTAAACACTTATTAATTTAGAGTTCTGTATCGATACAGCTTACATTACACAGCATTAATAATTAAAAATGCAAATTCCTTTTGAATCTATATCATAACAAACAGTACTGCTTAAAAATATTTACTTTACAGTAGGCGTTCCTCCACTTGAAAGATCCTGAGCAATTGTTTGGAGTTTTTGGATAATTTCTGCAGCCTCAAATAGGTGTTCTTTGTCTCTAAATATATCGGAGAGCAATATTGTACCAGGCTGAAGAAAATCCGCGAGATGTTTCATTAATTTTGCCGCCTCATTTGCTCGTTCCCTCGGAAGGTTTACCGACTCCAGTTGATCTCCTAAATGAACAACTTTGGTAGCGACGGAATTAACCTAAAACAGATTGACAAGATAAATTGAATAAAAAGAATACTAATGACCGTTTTAACAACATGTAAACGTGAACAAATATACTTCAAATTACTTTTTTCTCCAGAACAGACAGATTTTCTGTGGCGGACTGATTTCTATCTAGAAGCATTGAGAGACGATTTCTGAGGAGCTGTTCTTCTCGTAAAAATATACCTTCTACCTGAGTGCATTTTAACCCCTGCATTTCCAGGATACTCTGTAAGTCGGAAATGGCTTCTGAAAAACTATGGTGCAATTTTTCTGGATCAAAGTCACCCGATGTCACGGTTCTCCATGCAAGTCTTTCCACAAATTCTTCTGGAGAAAAAGTCTCCTGTTCCATCTCTCTTCTGTACTCCGTCATGATTACAATTTGTTGTTTTTACCGTATAACAATAGGACATCAATCAAACCATATAATAGTTTGCATTAACTATATGTATTTTTCATCTGAATATTAACGGAAGTTCCCCAATGAATGTGAACGTGACACCTAAAACTGGTTTTCGTTTGGGTTGATAGCACACTAACGACACGAGTCACTCGTATATTTCTCTGTTAAGAATGATTTGAAATTTCTGCGTAAACTTTAAATTCGCTGCAATACAGTATACAGCTTCATTGAGTACAAACGTTACTTCATTGAGCATCATCCGTGCATTGATTTTATCCTATGACTAAATAGATGAATACATTATTACTATTATCTAATCTGGACGTGCTTGTGTTAAAAAAGGTTCAATGGTTTTACCAAAAGTTTTTGAAATTTATCATTGATCACGAGTCATCATGAATCAAGTTCTAGTTGTTTCAATGAGGACACCATTACAAAGCTCATGGTAGCGTTTTCTAAATAACTCATAGAGCTATAAATGGATACCTGACGAAAACAATATATTATTAATGCTGGATTGATGATTTGGATGGAAATGGTTTGAGAGTCTACCTACTGATATAACACAGATATTGGCCGTAATTCCAATAGTCATCGCCCTCACATGACTATTGGAATTACGTAGTGGTAGCGGGTAGCTCTTATTATTATGTCAGCACAAGCACGTGTTCTAATCTCTATTAGTGTAACTTGAATGAGTCATGCAATGATAAAGTTTACAGCATCTAATGTAATTGACTTATGATGTTTTGTTATTCTGTATTATTAAGTAAACAAATTGCAACTAAACGATACGACACGACCAAATTCAATCATTAGTTACAAAACAAATAAAAGATGTATTTTCGTAAATGCACTGCAACTTTCAACTTACAATTAACCCCTCAGAAGTATAATTAAACAAAGATGTGTTGAAAAACTTTTGCTTTCCAAGTACGCAGTCACGAGTTCACTGATATTTACCTTTTTGTGAGGTAGTTTGGTGCGTATGATGTATGATGTTGTTGCAAACGTGTTTTAATGTTGAACCTGAAGAGAGTATCTATGTGTTTACATGCATCCTCCTGTTTCTCCTGTGTATACCTATAGAGTATAGAGACAGATACATATGATTGATAAGCTTATCCAATTATTCGATGAAACAACAAATGAAATGATTCTAATATAAATTGATCCATTACACAGTTAAACATTTGAGATGCAGGAGGATTCAGTCTGCTATCGAGATTTGTAGTGAACTTTATTTAAAGAACGACTAAAAAGACAACAGTTTTAAAATGAAAATATCAAAATTTTCTGAGATATGGACATTACCAATTTGGTTTCGAGTTGGCTTCGTAATATTTCTTGCAGCTTTTACACACAACGTTCATGTAAAAGCTGAGAAAATTTTAGTCGTCTCATTTTTCAGTGGTCAAAGTCACAAAAATGTATTTGAACCATTACTGACGGAGCTGGCGAATCGAGGTCATAAACTTACAGTTATATCTCCCGTGAAGCAAGCGAAACCGCACAAAAACATTCGTGATATTAATGGAATGACGATGGAAGAACTGCGGATTGCAACAAATATAAATCTGTTTAAAACTCGAGAAAATAACGAATTTTTCAATCCAATGAACGTCGGTTTCATGTATAAAGTGTACTGCAAGAACTACTACGAATTGAAAGAAGTTCAGGAAGTCCAAAAGGAAAAGTTTGACTTGATCATCGCCAATTCGTTTATGAATGAGTGTTCGTACGGCTTTATTTACAAGTTTAACACAACATTCATGTTCCTTCATCCGCAAGTACCTGCTCCATGGACTGCAACTATCACGGGGGCTCCCGCAATTCCATCCTTCCTTCCGTTACCGTATTTCGGGTTTACTCACAAAATGAACTTCATAGATAGAATGTACAATTTTGGTATTCAAGTCACGTTGGTGTTCATGAATGAAATCAAGTTGCTTCCTCTCGTCGAACAAATCTACCGAGGATACTACCCAGGAGAAAGTATTCCGTCCGTTCACACTATAGAAAGGGAGGCGAGTCTTATGTTAATTAATGGATATTTTAGTTTGACTTACCCTCGTCCACTAATGCCCGATATGATTGAAGTGGGGGGTATGCATTGCCGGAAGGGAAAACCGCTTCCACAGGTGGGTGATACAATGATAAATTTTCGAGGCCATAACAGTTGTTAAAGCAAACAATATTTCAATTTTTAAAATCAGGACCTGGAAGATTTCATCAACGGTTCTGGAGATGAAGGTGTCATTTATTTCAGTATGGGATCTGTGCTACCAGCTTATAAAATGCAAGAAAAATATCGAAAAGTTTTGGTCAATGCGTTCTCAAAACTAAAGCAGAGAGTTATTTGGAAATGGGAAACAGGAGTTATGCCAGATACTCCCCCCAATGTCAAATTAGGTAAATGGTTGCCCCAACAGGATATTTTGGCACATCCGAAACTGCGCATGTTTATCACGCATGGTGGATTACTTAGCACGGAAGAGGCAGTGTATCATGGAGTTCCCCTGGTGGGAATACCCATTTTCTCCGATCAGGACTATAATATGCAACAATCGGTGAATAATGGATTTGCAGTTACATTGGAGTTCAGGGGATTGACTGAAGATAAAGTTCTGCATGCCATTAACACAATTTTAAATGATACCAGGTAAACAACAAAAATCATACAATAAAAAAAACTTTTTGTTAAAAATGAAATTAAAATTTAGTATTCAACTGGATTGTTCTTTTAGATTCAATGAAAAAGTCAAGCATCTTTCGAAAATCTTCCGGGACAGACCGCAAACACCTTTAGAGACGGCTGTGTTTTGGACAGAGTATGTGATGCGACATAAAGGCGCACCTCATTTGCGTTCTCCTGCCAGAGATCTTAATTTCTTTCAGTACCATTCTCTCGACGTGATTTTAGCATTTTCTAGTGTACTGTTGTTAGCAATGTACACATTTTACAAAATTGTCAGATTCATCGGAGGATATTTTGGGTCCATTTTAACGAAATCTGTGACGTTTTCAAAAAAGACGACCTAATATAAGTACTCTTATTCTTATCAATGATAATTTACCTGTGCACAATATTTCCAAGTTCCTAACCATAAAACTTATTTGGAGTCGCCACATTATTGTATTATGCCATGGTTCATCCTAAATAGTTTGTAGATGAATTAATTGTATTCACAAAACCAGGAGAATAATTTGGAGCTTTTTCTTTCGTCTTTGTTATCTTTGTTTTTAATAAGCAATGATTGGGATAGTTTCGTTCTGAATTTATTGTAGCCAGTAAAAAAAATTCTTTTCCTTTTTATAGTCCTTGAGTTTGAGTTCTATCTTTGAGTCTATAAACTGCTGGACTCACATGAACGTGATGATTGACAGCTAGAAAGTTGAAACAAAGTGTGTGCTTGGTAATACATTTATTTGCAGGCTGACAAATATAATTACGATAACAATATGAAGTATTATAACAGTTTTATAATATTTTATAATATGTATTTGTAAATGTAAATGCGATTCAATCATTTAATGGGGTTTATTTCTCTGGCGATTCTTTATTTTTACACTTGTCCGGATCAGCAGAGAATGCATTGTTAACGAAGGAAAATTCCGGATTGAATACTCCAATTTTCCTACTTCTGGGCGAAGTCGGTTGTTTACTTGAACTAGATTTTCTGGGAACATAAATAGAAGGATCATCATCTAATGATTCACTTTCATCACTATTGTCATTCGAATTTAATGTATTGAGTTTCTCATGAACAGCATCCAAGGCTTGAAGAAAATGAGCTAAGGATGTCTGTTCAGCGGACATTTTCCTATTTGTAACTGGACACAAGTCGGGAGTAACTTTTCTAGTGTTCGTTTTACTGCTGCCGCCACTACAACTTCCTCTCTCAATCTTCTCCTTTTTAGGACAGCGAGGGCTGGAGGAACTGCAAGTGTCCGTGCTCGCTTCCTCGCAAGCACTTAAACAGGAAACTCGGCTTTCTACTGAAATTTTCTTGTTGTTTTGGGAGATTTTCCTCTCTTTCTCCAACACGCTTTGATTTGGCAAAATTTCTTGCATAGTTTTATTACGCTCTGTCATTGGAGGGCTGTGTCCCTGACCTTGACACGAGTAGACATTATGTTCATTAAAACAATGATGTCTGTTCTCATATACATGTCCACTTAATTCCGCATCATCATCATCGCTGCAATTCACATACTGATATTGTTTCCTGTGAGCCGAGATCTTGCGTTCTGGTGGAGATTCATTCTTAGATATTTTCCTTGACGGTGGACCATCCGCTGTATCTCGTGATTGTCGCGAAATTTTCCTATTAAAATACATTGAATTTAATTATAGCTTATCATGCATATGAAAGAACGGACAAACTGTCCCAACAGCAGTTTAAACATACATCATGTCACACATTAAGCTAGCTGCCAGCTTATTGTGCTCATAAACCCTTTCCCACTTAATTTCCAGCTTATTTTGTGAACATACGAGGTATACATTTGTAGCCATGAGCGTTCAGACAGATCCCTCTGGCTTCATCGCTTAGTTAAGCAAAATACGGAGCCAAGCCTCGGAATAAGCCGTGCTTGAGGAGCCCCATTAATACTCTTTTGTTAGCGTCAAAACATTGAACTGTTATTTAGCTGTCCAGGCTTTGCCCACTGAAAATTTAATTGACATTCATGGAACAGATTCGCAGTAGTTTTGTTGCCAACATAAAATACACATTGGAACCTAAGGGGGTTTCATAAATTGTGTAGCGCGGCAAAGGGTGGGTATCCGGAAGTTACAATACAGGAGCGTTACGAGGGGGTCTGGTCCTCTGGTCACAAAGTTACAGGTACTAATTTAGTAAGGTGGCAGAGACGCATTTAGCGCTTTTTTGAGGATGCGGGCAAGATCTACTTAAAATTACTGTGAAATTGTGATAACACCAAGAACACCTAGAACACTGATTGAATATTTTCATTTCGTAAAGATTTTATTTTTGGTTACGTTAGGCGAAATCAAAAAATTGTTGATTTTGAGTTACGTACTTTGTGAATTACCCATAGAGGAATTACCTCTAAATCTACATGTAGTCATGCTGTCTGCATCTATCCATCACAGCCTTACAATCTCAATCTGCAATAAATCTGCATGCACGTATAAGTGCATAGTGCATAAAGTTTACTATTATTGGCATCCTAAAGATTTCATTTTATAGAATATTATTTTAAATATGCCTGCTCCAGACTACTATCCAGAAGTCTTAACTTCATAGATATATCAAATCGGTTTACATATGTACAGTACAGTGAGGTTGTTGCATATGGTCACCATAGATTGAAATATTTAATCGTAAAAGGTCATTTAAATAATAATTCTTTCTGATGGGAAGTATAATTCAATTGGTGCAATAACTATTTAATTGCGGATGCACGAATTAAAGATATTACTGATGCACAAAATCTTACACAACTTTAGTATGTATAGAATATGCGATATTTAAAAATGTTACCGTTGTTGTTCATTTTCAATTTTTAACGCTTTTCGAGACACTTCTGGACTTTTGGTACCGGTTGAAATTTTTCGTATGGCCTCGGCAACTTTGGAAATGATGCCAATTTTGACACTCGAAGGGTCATGCTCATTATGAACTACAACTTGTTCCAATCCAGATTCTTCCAAGGAATCCTCAGCATATTTGAAATTTCTTATTTGCTTGTCATCACTTAAAATTAGAATATCCTCGTCAGACTCGTCCAGTGTCCCCAAATCCCAATCTGAAATATCCACTAATTCTGCGAGGACAAAAAGCAACAATAGTTCAAAATATTTTAACTACCGGAATCATATTTTGGAGGAGACACTAACCAGGATGTTGTTGCTGGTTATGTGTATCCAATTTTCCTACCGCGCCATCTGCAATAGCTTCCTCTTCGTATTTATTAAGTTCATTGACAGCATCCATGACATTTCCCATGGTATTTCGGCTGAGCGCTGCCACAACGGCAGCTCGAAGATGCTCAGCATACAGCTCTTTAATACTATTAAAACTTCTGTCTTCGTCCATTTTGTCCAGTTCCGAATCCGAGAATGTTCTAATAATTTCCACTTTTGCTAAGGATTGTTTTCTATTTCTCGCACCCTTTGGTAACATACTATGTCTTCGACGCATTCCATTGCTATAATAAGGTTGTCTTTGAGCTTCCATTTGTGCAGCAAAGCTATGATTGCCCCCATCCCCATCTGTAGCATCCTGTCCTTCAATAGGGTTGACTTTCATTAAGTAGAGCTCATTGACAACTCTGCGCATGTACTCTACATCTCTAGTCAGTTTTTCCTTTGTGGAACGAATTCCATACAATCTCTTCTCAATAACTACGCGCACTTTTTTCGACTTTAAACCTTTCGTTATGAAACCTAGTATCATCACTAAATAACCGAGTCCAAAAATTATCCTGTAAAAAATGAAGTATATTGTTATTAAGCCTATTTGTTCTGCATACGCTCTTATTTATTAATTGTTAATGCTGTACCGTCTGCTGTACATCCTGAATAGAAAAGTACTAACTAATGAATAAGGCAAATCAAAGCAATCACTTTTTCAAACAACTTAAAACTCTTACCACACTATTATGACCACTTTGTAAATCCAAAGCCACACATTGTGACCGTCTCCCATTCCTGTTGTATGTATAAAATTTCAATTTATGTAAGTTAAGCAAACTAAATTTTTCAGATGTTTACAGAATACTAATTTTAAGTTATCCTGCTATTATTATCTTGGAAATGAAATGTGAGTTTTGACCTGCAACATAATCGCCGAATCCAATCGTAGTGAGCGAAACAAATGAAAAATAGACAGAATCCAAAAATGTCCAATCTTCGGTCAAGACAAACAGTCCAGCCGGAATAATGAGGAAGATAATTAGACCAGGAATCAAGTAAAAAATTATCTCGAATACCAGTGTGATTTTTCCATGGTATTTCTTCTCTTTGGAACGTTCGTGCAACCGCACAAGCTAGAAAAACACCTACACATAATTACATGCATCTAGTACTAGTACCACAATATCCTGTCCTATTTCATAATATTATTATTATGCAAATATCCATTTAAGTACTACATAATTGACGCAAATCTTTTGTGTCTCATTCTCTCATTCAGTAATACTGTAGAAGTGTACCTAAAAATTGCTAGTCCTACAAAGTTTCGGTTAAATCTGGTTTAATTAGTCACCCTACTTATCGTTTGCATCGCCCTACTCCCAAAGCACAAAGAGAGTTCACGAAGGCTGCATTTTTATCGTGCAACAAACTAGCTTTCGAAAGAATTAAAAAATTAAAGCTAGTTTGATTTCACATTATTATTATTCAATTAAATATTTCTATTTGTCCCGAGTCTCTGCGTCTGTCCGCTTTCAAAAACTGATTAATCTCAATGTCAAAGTTCGTAATTCGCCTAATTCGTCTGTCGCATATTTGTTTAATGGCCGGATGCAATAACGTGCATACTTTTAGATAATTTGAAAGATATTTGAGATATACTTAGGTCAATAAAAGTGATATGCGTATAGTAGACAACCTTGCTGCTAAAATAATCTCCTAGACCGCAAATTAGAATTCCATTGATTGGGATGCCCACGAGTGCATACAACATGGAGAATATTTTGCTCCAGTTTGTCTGCGGACTCAAATGTCCATAACCTTGTCAAAATAAATAAAAAGACAAATGCTACTTGGTTATCATACCATGTTTGTATACACAAAATAGACATGCAAACTTTTGTGTATTCGTATATATGTAGGTATATAAGAATATTTCAAAGTAACTACCTATAGTGGTAACAACAGTAAATGCAAAGAAAACTGAGTTGTAAAAATTCCATCTGAGAGGAGGCTCTGTTAGAGGATCGGGTGACTCTAAAAAATTAACAGAAACACCACAAGCTTCCGAAATACGCGTAATCACACCTTCCTTAGCCGCCTTAAGAGCTTCCAAAACTTCTCCACTAGTATTACTATGGTAGAAATCCCGATCCAGCCGCAAAAGAATTTCTATGAACGCAAACAGACGTCACAACTTGTATAATTAATTAGTATGTATGAGTCATCATAAGAAAATTTGAATGTTGCTTACACATATGTTATTAACCATTAAGTAATTAAAATGCTTTATTGTAATATTTATATATTCAGTTGATTAGGAAGTTTATCAATTAATGTGTAAATTAGAACAAACGCTGTGGTTTGTCCAATGTGTCATGTGGTAATACTCGACCCTGGTGCGTTGTCACAATTCTTGGCTTTATTCCCCTATAATGGTACAATGTAAATGATGTGCAAAAGTGTAAATCAATTATGATTTCAATTCCTTTTCCTCTCTCTCTCTCAGCTCAAGATATATTTTTGATCAGCATGCAATCATTAACAATGCAGGTTAATTACAAACACACTTCATAATGTGCATTATGTATTGTCACTCAGCCTACAAAAGATATGTATGTATTGTTGGTAGTACAAACGCATCCTCTAAAATACGGTAATGTCCCTTGAATGACTGCACTAATTGCGTTCGTGTTTAAAGCAATAATGAAAAAAATCCCACTATGTGAACAGAGAACAACCAGTACGTTTTCTTTCATTCCATTTTTCGAGGAACTCTTACTAGTTAGTAGTTTGCTTACAAGCATGCAAGCGAATTGTACCTGACAAAGCAGAATAACTTATGAAAGCAAAAATTGTGTGTAAAAAGTAAATAGGTTATTGTTTGTACATATTAACAGTGTTCAGTGATTGCGGTTAGTTGACCATTGGCCACAATATTTGTATATGTATGTATATCCGTAAATTTAAATCTGTGAGCAAATCTCATCCTTGAGTATCAGAGGGAGTTTGAGAGCAATTCGGCCGAGGCCTGATGAAAGGCTTAAGTAAGTATAAATCAATATATTCTGGAGCAATATTACGTTTTCTTATAATACATTGGGGATTGTTAATAAGGCAAGCCAACTGCAAAGATTTAGATTTTCTCCTACGCCAACAACCATCATGAGAAAGGGGTACACCCATAATGTTGTACTTACTAATTAGATGGTAATTTGTCTCAATGTACAACGCGTTGACTATAACCACTACTTGAGATTATAATGAGGTGTTCAAGTGTGACTTATGTGTGAATTAATTAGTAATATGAATACTTGCACGTTTACTGAAGTGCCAATGAATGGCATCTAATAATTAAGTTGTTATCAATTGTCGTCACACTCTCTTATTATTACACACTAAGTCAATATATTTTAATGAAGTCGTCTCGCCTTGGCTCAAGTTTAATAACGTAATAAAAACAAAACTTATTTTAGTTGAAGTTTCCTTAATATTTTTGCTGCTGAACGCAATGCTCTTGCTATAACTAAATGTGTGATTTAATTGTTACCACAACAAGAATTCAGCAAAATAAATAAAACTATTTTGAAATAATTAATCAAGTTGAATGGCTATTTATTATCCTTCCGTACACTCACTCGAGGGATTCTACAGTAGTATTCAGAATAAAATGAATTATTCTGTGACGATTCTTATTTCCCGTCCTCTCAATTTGAAGAACGACAAGATTTTGTTGCGACAACAAATGACAAACAGAAATGGAAACTGTCTTTTTCATTGTCAGTGGTCTCGAAAAGACTGACTCAAGGTTGGGCCAAAATCATTGTCGAAAATTGTGCGTAGAACGTAAATAAAGCTATGTCAATGTATTTTTTTAATGACTCATTGCTTTTAATATGTGAAAGTATGTCAGAAGATCCAATATGTACCCATACTTTATTATACTAATCCTAATTAACACTCAAATTTCAATTAAATTCTGTACTTTCTGTACTTCTTTAACTAAAGAACGGAGAGAATTGTGATGTTGTGAATATTGCAATAATACTGGCTGTAGTCAGATTGTAAATTGTAAGCCACAATGAGAAGGGGAATGATTTTTAGAAAACGAACGGGGACAAGTAAAAATAATAAAATGTTTTCAATCGAATGAATCAGAAACATTAATATTATCAGTGAAGATTAGACACAGCTAATTTAATACATACGCTAATACATATGACCAAGTATCTTACGGAATATATGGCTGGCAAGTGGTAAGTATTACAGAACGCGTAGAAAAACAATACGTTACCTATGAATGATTTTTTTGTACTTCCACCTGTAATTCTTTGAAGCTTGAATGGGCAGAGAGGTGTCTACGATTACAATAAGTAAACTTGGCATTAATTAGGTACTTCAACTAGCATACTATACTGTAAAATAATTTTGCCTCTATTTACGTATATGAATAAGAAAGGGATTCTTAATTTTGGATAACATTTCCTTTACAGAAATACGTATTTGGGGTCACGGTTTGTCCGACTGTTCATTACCAAACTCACACTTTTGTATTTATAATATATTTTAAATAATCTACATTTAATGTACATACAAGAAATTTTCCAATTGTAAATCTCTGAGCAGGTTGCGAATTTAACAATTAAACATTCCAATTTTTTAATCCAACTATTTCCATTATCTATGTTTCAAATAGTAGATAAATATTTCTGGTGTGATGTATGTACCTACGTTCATTTACGTATATTTAGTTTCAGGTCACCAAAGGTAAACGAAATGTAATTTGGGTTTTTCAGATGAATTCATGTTATTTGTGTTAGCGCATTGGCAATCGGCATTTGAGCTATGTAGATATTTGTAATGTGCACTCATAAATTACTCGATCACCTCTATGTAGATATCCCACAATTTGTTCAGAAATATGGAGGAAATGTAAAGTGTACTTTTGGTAAGGGCGAAACCTTTCATACATACGAATTTACTTAAATTAACATAACAACAGTAAATAACTGAAATGATTGTAGAGTCTACAGTCACTGTCCGACAAAAGTGGTTATTTTTGAGACCTTATCCGATTGTGAGGTGCATTGACTATTGAAAAATTAGCAATACACAGAAGGATGCACTGCATTCCTGTGTGCACATGCACATAATTGTGATCATACAACTAAGTATATGCTACTGGCATCAAGTCTATCTTAAATGTATCAGTTGTGCCGATTTCACTGATAGCCATAAATGTGTGTCTGTGTGTAGTATTTAGATTCTATGATTTTTATGAATGAGAAACGCAACAGTGCTAGTGCTGTTGTTATCGAATGATGTTAGGAAATAATACATCAATTTTACCAAAAAAAGTTGAGTAATTAAATATAAATAGATACAGAACTGTGTGTTTAGCCACGGTCATCGCATTGAAAAGAAGATAGAAGTACAAAGCACTTTCATTTCCCTCCTTTGTTCACAGTTGCTTTGTTGCAATGGTACAGGATGTGGATCTGGCATTTGTGAAGATTTGGGAATTGTGCAGCTACTAATCATTCTGAGCTGTTAGGTTGCGCGTTAGTTTAGTGCCATTTACCACAGCAATTGGTACTTCGAAATGTGCAAGTGTTAGAAGTAACAGTGAATATTATACCGAATTTGTATGTTATGTATAAGTTGTGATTACTGTATTTTGAAATTTTACATATGTAGGTGTTATTTATATACCTACATATACAAAAGCTATATGACGCTAGCAATTATCGCACTTACTACTTATAACTTATAACTGATACATTTAAAATAGATTATACAGATGGATGATACATTAGCTAATTATCAAATGAATCAAAAAAAATCAAAATCAAATTTTATAGTTATTCTGTTCAGCTCTAAGCTGGTCTCCCACAAATTATCCTAAAAACCTGTGCCTTTTATAGGTACATACCTACACAAGATTGGCTGACTACGAAATGTTGTATTACCATAATAGTGTGAGATTGGTGTGAGATCTATATTTTAAAGTTTGTTGTATTTTCCCCATTTTGCCTGTTATTACTGTTGTTCGTCTCGACATGTTTACACAGTAAAAAGAAAAAAAATATTCTAATATTCCAATCCTGCCTTTATAAAGTCGAACAAAAGATGAAAATGTGTGATAGCAATGATATGATGGAACCAAAATGGAATAACCGTTCCCATTCACTACAAATTGTGCAGCAGGAAAAGCACAGAATACCCCCACGAGAAATCCAATTATTTTCATGGGAGAATGAAAAATAATTTTTTAAAAAGGTCAACAAACACCAATAGAGATAATATTAATGTCATTCTAAACAAAATCTTATTAGCAGAAACTTATAACGAGTTCTTTAATATGAGAAATGTTGAAGAAATGCTCATTTGTAAATCTGTTAATATATCCAACTATATTTAATCTGTAAAAGTCTACCTATCCACGTGTTCTACATAATATTTCTTGGGAAAAGATAAAGCTGCATTTGCTGCACACACAAGTCGATAAAACTGAAAACATGATTTTCGAGAACTGATTATGTAGTAATTACGGTTTCACAATCCCAAAGAAGTTGCGTACTATTACCTTCACTTTGATATTTTTAAGTGTCAGTAATTTATATACGTTCCTTACGTAAACAGTGCAATAAATATTATTACTAAAATGTGTTTGGGTTTTAGTCGCTGTAAAAAACACATTTTCCATACAATCGAATGAATCACTCTGATAGACAGTTGACAAGTGTATGTGTGCCATTTATTATAGAACTGTAGCAATCCAAACGTGTTACTTTCAGGGAAAATCGGAATGAATAAGGACATCCTCAATGCATTGTACTTATTATTTATTAATCTTGTACCTTGCACATCTTGTCGCAATATAACCATTTCTTCTTTTTCGTGCGCTTCTCGTTGCTGTTCCAACACCATGAAGACACTTCCCCCGAGGAGCAGGTAAAAAATAAAGATAATGCATAGCAACAACCATTGTAGCGGTTTCATCCGGAAAACCGAGTAGTTATATTTACTTCACACAAACCAGCAACAACAAGATTCAGAGAGCACAAGAACACACTCGCAGTGCAACTCGGATGGTTGAGAAGTCTCAAGCGCTGATAGTATTTTAAGGATGCTGATGACGTTTCATTTAAAAAACCTGGAGTAAATTTTATCTCCAGTATTAAAACACAAGCATCCTTCTCTGGCCACTAATCAGCTTGAACTGATTCATGGGGCTGCGCTCGTTTAACTTCTTAGTTTGTATTCTTCTTCCACCACCACCACCACCATCACCACCACCACAAACAACCACCACTATTCTGCCTACTTAATTTCGTTTACTTCAGAAGCACATAGAACACAAGATATTTGATTAACAGTCTAGTCTCAGACCTAATAATGCAATAAGGTTGTCGAATATATCATCAAGTTGTAATAGCGTATACGTGAACATCTTTAAAAACACTGTGTACAGGGCACGGGGTCTTAATTATACTTTGCCTTGGGGTCTTCAACAATCCTGATAAACCTTTATAAACCTTTCGTCACCTATTGAAATATTCTGCTGAGAATTTTTTTGCATTTTAATACTTTATCATTTCTACTTTCATCGTACATCCAGAGTGGGAAAATACTTTGTAAAAAGTACGAAAAACAATTTCTTTTCGTCAAATAATGATCTGTTTTTAATACTATATCATTTCTACTTTCATCGTACATCCAGAGTGGGAAAATACTTTGTAAAAAGTACGAAAAACAATTTCTTTTCGTCAAATAATGATCTGTGTGAGCCTTCACGCATCATTGCGTTACTGCTGAAATTATCTATAGCCTACCCAATTATCATTGTTTAGAAGATATCGTTAAAGATCGTGTGTTACTCCGTCTGAATTTTGTTTATTAGGGACATGGTGATTATGGTAAACCAATTGATGTGATTCGAAAAGTGTAAATTCCGCCCTAATTTTCACGACTCGGTCAAAATCAAATTTTCATGATTAGAGATTGTTAGGGGATAAAAATGACAATGATTATTGGTTATCAAATTCAATTTTCCGAGTAATTTTTGCAAAAGCTGTACAAACCTCCTATGAAATTAAACCACAAGCGCAGTAAAATATTGAATGTGCCAGTTTTGCTGTGAACCCCTAGGCACTACATAAAACATAGCTGGGGTACTTCTGTAGTCTGTACATTCAACAGTTTGATATTTGTTGCCTAATAAATCATGATTGTGCACTATACATAGTACAAACTTTATTGTAACATACCCCGTTTGTTTTAGTAGCTTTTTCTGTTAGCTATGCTGCGATTTTAATCCATGTCCATTTTCATTACGACCAGTAGTACAGACCCTGCATGCAAAGTAGTATGCAGTTTCCTTTCACGTGCAACACTAACTGGTACATGTACTAAATTAACGAAGTACATTATCACTACACTATTCTGCATAGGATTCCACCACCTTTGTAATGCAGTGTACTTTACCATGCTACTTTGAAAGAATTGCTCATAATGTTATAGTGTCTGTAATTGCTTCATTTCACTGAAAACCGCATAGATGTGAGTTTGTGCAAGTACAATTCAATTATTTATTTGAACGCGTAACCCTGATTTCGTGCTCGCTATTTTCCATGAGAGTTCTTTTTCATTGTGCTGTGAAATTTATTATGGTTATCAGGCTCTACTGCCTCTCCTACTTTGGATAGATACTGTGCACGAATGCATGCGGCTATTGTAGAGGTTATTTTGCTAATAATAAACATCAGGA
The DNA here is from genome assembly GCA_019776185.1 of Plutomurus gul. Classification (NCBI taxonomy): domain Eukaryota; kingdom Metazoa; phylum Arthropoda; class Collembola; order Entomobryomorpha; family Tomoceridae; genus Plutomurus; species Plutomurus gul. The sequence continues at coordinate 378 of JABASC010000783.1, read as the reverse complement.
CCTCAGTGCATTATTGATGTTCTTTAATAAAAATTTCTGTACTTTTAATGAGTAATAGCAGGTGGCTAAAAGTATCGATAATTACTACCACTATCAATAACCACTGACTCCGCTCTACAATCAGTGATTACGCTGCCAACATTTCCAGACGACAATCAGATTCCAAGCTGATCTAGCAGCTGCTTCTAACAGAGAAGCATGGGAATATGAATTGGGCCACAATCAAATTTAGTTGACGGGGGCACTGCGTACATAAACAATTGGGGAAGCTGACCTTCCCAGTGCAACTCAAGTACAGTCGCATTGTCATTTGTAATCATAGATGAATTACCATGTCTTCCCAAAATACAAATTGTAAATTAACAATCTAAAAACAAA